>JAIPRL010001331.1:0-87038 GCA_025469235.1 Pemphigus obesinymphae
ATCAGCTGACAAAAAACCACTACTAGCGCTCCTAGCAGTATTACGAGCTGTATTATCAACATAATCGTGATTATCGTGATATAATCAATGATTTTATACAAAATATTTATTATTATTATTATTATTAAAGTACAATTATTACTAATATCCCCTGCATTTATAATTTTTACCGCTAGGAGCGCTGCAAGTGGTTTTATGGAGTGTCAGTTTTTGAGTCACATAATCGGTATTCGATGAGTAACCAGTATATCTTAAATCGTGCTTCCAACTATTTGGGGTCGGCTACCATAGTCCTACATTTTCATTTAATTCTATCCCCCGCATCCTCATCACTTACACCCACATTCCTCATATCATTTGCCGTCACATAGATTTCCTTTACTAATTTTAGTGTCTCAGTCCCTTCCCTCCCTAATACATACCCGATCAATTTTTTACCCTCATTTTGTCGAAGGTACCTATCTCTTATGCATTTATTCCTTATTTTGTCCACTCTAGTCACTCCACTTAATAACCATAAAATTCTCATCTCTGCTACACTCATTCTCAATTCTATCTTCCTATCTACTGCCCAACATTTTACTCCATTCATCATTGAAGGCCTCACCGCTGTCTTATAAAATCTACCTTTTATCCTAATATGGATTTTTTGTCCCACAAATCACCTGATGCTTCTCTCCACTCATCCATCTACACTTATTCCTGTTCTTTATATTCTCTTTGAAGCCTCCATCTTTCTGTCTTTCTGTATAATGAACCCTAAATAGTTAAACTTCTCGACCTCTCCCAATACACCACCACACAACTTTATTTTTTGCCTTTCCCTATTCCCTTTGTGTTTCCTTTCACCAAAATCATGATCTATATATTCTGTTTTACCCTTACTAATCCTTAGTTCTTTACTTTCAAAAGCACTCTCTAAGTCTACCATTTACTTCCTGAGGACTCGCTCACATATTAAATGTATTCAATATATTTATTCTGGAACAACTATATTATGACTTAAGGTCGTGTTTAGAGTTTTGATTTTGGATTTATTCTGCAAGGGCGGATTGGTTACATTAAAAATAATAAATAGAGTATCCTGCGTTTAAAACCAACAATATTACCAGTAGATACTAACATACAGTATTATACTATCTTAGAACATAATCCGGATATTAAAAGGATGTTTTAAGAATAAATTCTATAATATTTATGTAAAAAATGTATTGCGTTATTCAACTTCCAAATATTGAAATAGGCAGATGGATATTTCTTATGAGATGATTATCACTGAATTTTTGTTACTATTTACTAGTGTTTTTTAGTTTTTATTTGAGTTATTTATGTACTAGTTACCAGGTACCTATTATCATGGACATCTCAAAGATATTTTTAAGAGAGGGAAGGTGGTGTCCTCAAAAAAATTTAAAAGCAAATTAAAACAAAAGATTATAATTTTTTTTAATTTTCCATTTAGTTAAACCCCACGCCTTAAAGATTTACAGACTAATTGCGAACTGGATATAATTTCCTGAGTGTCTTCCATGTGGGCTTGGCTAGTGCTTGTTATACTAAACATTATAACCTTAATGGTGATCAATCAAATTCTATATATACTTAAACTTAATTGCTGCATACCATACCTACTTATCAAATATTTTGATAAATACTTATTAATTGTTAATTATTCTATGAATTTAATTATAATAAACATCCGAACACAAATAATGATTTTGGACGATTTACCGTCGTGGAACCAGTCATTACGGATAGTTGTTGTAGATGACTTGAGTTTGAGAAAATCAACCATGTTTTTGCGGTTTCCAATAAGAAATTCTGGAAAGACGTCTGGAGGAGATGACTTTCTATGGCTTAGTAATAGTTTGTCGTGCATGTCTATAGAAAAACCTAAAAACATTTAATACTGTTCAATAAGTTCATATTTATTTATGTAAATTTGAATTTTTCTCGGTGAACATGTATTTAATATTTTAATGGTGTAGATTTATAAAGAAATTTTCAAACATTTTTTAATGGTAAAGTCATCTTAAAATATGTAGGTATATTTTGTACTTACTACGGCGTGGGTTACATTTTTTTTTGTTTATACTATATCCATTTGTGACTTTGACCTCATTTTTATCTGTATTTATTTCAGATGACACATGTAGGAAATGCATAATATTCAATAATAAATATACAATGAGCAAACTAACTGTTTTCATAACGCATTTATATTGATAAAAAAAAAATACCAAATGGTTAAATTAGAATAAAAAATTGGTATATAATGATTATTATATTATAAAATAAAAATAATAAAGATAGAAATACAAAATACAATTAGATAAAAATTACAATATACGTTGTTATGGTAACGGGAGAATCTACGCGAGTATATATACCTACAGTAATCAAAGATAGGAAAAGTTAATGATAAGGTTAAATATTTAAAATTCATTAGAAATTATTTTTAAATAGTTAAAAGTTAAGAGTAACTTAACTCGGTTAATTAAAAAAATTCAATTTTTTGCCATGATATTTATTTTGTATATTTAACAACTAATTTATATTAACAATTAATAAAGTTAACTATAAATAAAAATGGGTATCTACAAAAAATAATTAAGCAATAAATTAATTTTATTATAATACATATAATTTTTTTTTGTGTTGATTGGTAATTAATAGAAATTTAATCCTAGTTTCAATATTTATTTTTTTTTTTAATGAATGAACAAAAGATTTTCATTTTTCTTAAAATGTATAAAAAATTGACTATACAAAACCCCTAAAAACCAGGCGTGTTGCATCCTTTTAAAGGAAAAAACACTATCAAACAGATCCTCTGAATGCGTTGCCTATATAATATATAGGTTACCTATCATTATACTTAGGAAACTCCTGAAATTTTGACGAATATCACGAATTAATATTGTGATATAATTTTTTTTAATCCATTGAAAATATAATTATTTATTTAATATAATTCGATCTTGTAAGAATAAACTTTGGAAAATTTGTATGATATATTTTTTTATTCTGTATATTTACTCACTGACAATTTTTTCTCATCCGTTTATATATATATATCATTAAATAAGGTTATTAATACATTTTTTATCTATACTTGAGAGTATAATAATATTTAGAAATATATTATTATTACTATTGTATAATGCACACAAAAAAGTAAAAAATATCGAGACCACTCGTCATCGTCATTTGACAGCGACGGTGCGAGGTAAGCGTTTACATAACGACACGTGCAATATAATGCGTATAAACACATATGTAATTACATACTCGTATACTATAATATATCAAAAAGTTGTAAATTATTATTCCATTATTTTGATACATTTAAAATGTATAACTCGAATAGCTTAATGTAATAATTACAAATTATGTGACTTGTTTTTGAAAAATAGTTTTTCGACTATTTTGAATACATTTTTCCAAAAACAAGTTATGTCCAAATACAATATTACAGTTCTTAACGGAGTTATTGAGTAAATATGAACTTGTCATGGATAAAATCATATCTACTATAATATCCGTCTATTTTCGAAGATTTTCCAAATTGATTTTTTATTTTGTTGATATTATAATAATTTATTAGTATTTTTAATATGAGCATTATAAAAGAAAAATGAGATTATAGTATGTTCACAAATAAAGAAATTACCTATAGGTATCAATTTTTTCTAAACCATATTAAATGGATATACTGAATTACTGCAGATTGAATTAAAATGTTTAAATAATGCTTAATAATAATTGACATTTTAAAAATTGAAAATAAAGCTCCCAATATGGGATATGCGGTATTTTTAATTTCAGTTCTAAACCTTATAGGTACGTATAAACGTTTAAAGTTTGATTGAGAAAATTGATGATGATGACTTATATAGATTTTAATTTTTATTTCTATAACCTGAAAAATTTTATGATAATAATTCTAATTCAAAATACTATATTGTATTCCGAAAATTGTGAACCTCGTAAAAAAAAAAAGCACTATGATTTCTAACAAGTAACAATTTTAGGTTTTTGGCGAGGAGAGGCCTCCTTTATAAATATGGCTATCTAATAAGTATACCATATACCGGTGGATGGTCAATCTAATATTGTTTTTATGCATAATTTTTCGCATCATATCGCAATATTTGTGAACAGAAATTTTATACCGTAGTCGTGTATATATTTTATCGGATCGGTTCGACGTCGCACAGCAAATTCATCGTTTAGGTATATTATCAGTATATTTATATACATATAGTTAATTTTCGATTGAAAAAAAAAATACGAATTTCGTTTCTTTTTTTCTTCTAAAAAATAAAATCTACAAAGTAAGCTGTAAAAACGACGTTATTACAATTATTATTCAACTCGGTTCCCATCATCAGTTTCGGTCGAATGTGTAATATATATTGTATAAAACGGTCAATCGATACTATATATGTATAGACATATATACATGCGTATATTGCACGTGCCACTGATGAGTGGCGTCTATGTATGTATAATATTCGCATAAACGCTTACTTAGCATTTTAGGTTAGGTTAAAAATATTTAAATATTATTTACATATTCCCTTACATTTTGAAAAGTTCTGCGTTCTAATTGTTGTTTTTTCCTTTCTAGAGGTTTTCCAATAAATTTATTGGAAAATAAAATGTGAAATTTTCGGTCATTTTCCACGACTAAACATTGTAGAGTAGTGTAATATTTCAAATACAATATACGGCATTGTCTGTTCAAACCAAATTATAGTATGCAAGACATTGCATTAGTAGGTACACTAGCTGCACGGCGACGAGCTTAATAATTATTTAAAATAGATACCTATAACTTATAATAACTTTTAATTCTTTTAAAACGTACATAAAATAATTTAACGAGGTACTTTTTACGTATACATTTAACTAGTTAAATTGTTTTTTTTTTAATTAGGTTTTTTTTTTGACAGATTTTATTATTAGTTTTGTTTTTCGTATCATTTGATTGTTATTTATTGTAGTAACTAATGTGTTATGATTTCTTGTATCAATATTTCATAATATAAATAGGTATCTACTAAAATTTCGAAAGTATCTTATTATTAAAATGCAACAAATATTTATCTACTTGAGTAAAATATATAGTAAAATACAGATAACATAACTTCAATCATTTATTTTTAAACTAAGTGTTAACTTAACTCAGTTGGTTTTTTAACCAAAATTTAAATAAACTTTTAACTTAGCTGAGTTATTATTTATTTTTGATTAACTTAAATTATAAAATATTTGAAAAAATTATAAGTAACTTATCCAGCCTTGATAGTATTAGGTATATATTGGAGTAATATAGTGCTTTTTAAAATCTGAGATCATACTTTAGGGTGTATAAAACTATAAACACATTTATACGCCCGTTTATTACATGGTCGATTCGCTGAGGAGATTTTCAATATTATTCAAATGCTGCTGCAGTTATACTAACGACCAGAACAGAGAATCAATAAAATATTTTATAAATTCTGAAAAAACTGGGTAGGTCCTACATATTATATAGGTACCTTATACAGGTAGTAGTGAAAGGGTCATGCTGGGATTATACTTTTAATATATTCCGTATTCAAATTTATTATTTAGGTATATCCCTTTCAATACCTACATATAATATATGATTTATAAAAAAGAATGAATTGAAAAAAAAATCATATTTAAATAATTTATCGATATGTAACAATACAATAACGAACACATAAAAATGATAAGAGGACAATCCGAAGAGGGGCCCCCACATCGAACGATTCGAAGTATAGTATTATTTGGGCAACTCTTATTCTTTCGTTGTAGTAGGGCTTTGTGCTTGTTTAAGTCATACTCGTACAATGTTATGATCATGATTGTCCCATCATACCCTATACACAATCAAACGTACGACAAAGTATGCAGTTTCGTTTGATACGATTTCCCAAAATATTATCGTGTGTGGCCTTGTTGTAAAACGTGTTACACGACAAGTTGACTTTTGAAGAAATTTGGGTAGGTATACATAAAATCTGTCATACGATGAAGTTTGACACACTACAGATTCAAACGCACGTGACAACGTTTTTTTCTATTTCAATAGGATATTATATGAAAATTATATAATAATATTATGATTAAATATTATTATATAATTAAATATAATCATATATCTGCCTACAAAATATCATAATCGTAATGATGGTTGATATAGGTACGCAAAGATGGACATTAACTATAGATACATAGTTAAAAAATGAAAAATTTTTATAATTTTAAACATTCAAATTCTAATTTGATTAATGGAAAAATTATATAAATACATTTTTTAGCGAGTAGTAATATTGTATCGTTATGAAATATAAGACACCTATAAAAACTATGAGTTGTACAACTTGTAGCGGAGTCGAATGCAGGAGAAGATTTGGGTTGGGGGTATATATATATTCAAATTAGATATTATATAGATTGTATAATTAATAATTTTAAAATTTCAATTTTAAATAATACTTATCCAAATTCAAAAATGTACCTATATGTCACAAATTCGTGTATCTACTTATAAATGTATTAAAATTATGAAGGTATTCGTAATATAATTAATTTATAATTATAGGCCCCTTGACTTGTAGTATAATAAGTTGTATAAGTATAAGTTGAATTTTATTTTTCATATAATCAAATAAAAATAATGAAAAATATTACTTAAAATGCTTATTTTGAGTTTTTCTTTTGTGCTGTAGTCCGCCGTCATATGTGTGTTCCATCTGCCTAGATATCTTTCTTCCATCATTTCTATGTCTTGAAGAAACCTCCTTGTTCCCCATTAAAATCTCCAAGATTATGAGAAAATCGCTCTAAATGACTATGGAGGAAATGTACCTTTATACTCATATTTGTATCTAGATTTTTAAACTTTATAAACATGTTTAAAACTAGTTTTTCGTAATTATCTGATTTATAATTAGCCAAGAAATTTTCGATAACCGACCCAAAACTGGACTAGGCAGAAGCTTGAATATCATTCATATATTTTGTGAAATTCGAATCTTTGATAAGCTTACGCATTTTAGGGCCATCAAAAAATGCCAGCCTTTAGTTTTTCCATACCGAATTCTGGGAACAATCTACAAATATAATTAAAGCAATTTCCACCTTTATCTAAAGCCTTGACAAATTATTTCATTAAGTCAAGTTTTATATGGAGTGGTGGTAAGATTATTTTTTCCCTGTCTACTAATGGCACGATTATGATGTTTGCTCAATCCACAGTCATATTTTCTCTTAAAGGCCATGTCACTTTCTTCCAATGATCTTGTTTTGTCCTACTATTCCATAAGCAGATAAAACAAGGATACTTGGTATCTCCACTTTGTTGTCCCAGTAAGAAGTTCACCATTTTAAGGTCAATAAAAATATAAAGCTTGTGTTCGTGATAACAAAGCTTCTGTAAGACCATTTTAATGTTTTGGTACTCTTCCTTAAGTTTCGTCGAATGAGCGATTGGAAATGGTGCATATCGGTCACCATTTTGCAGTAAAATACATTACAAACTTCTAGTTGAACTATCTATAAAAATCCGACAATATTCTGGTAGAAATTCAACTCCCATTTGTCGCTGAAGTCCAGGAATAATATTATAATACACAGTATATGTCTCACACACTCGTATAACTTTTCAAGCTATAAATTGTACAACTCGTCTTTTTTATTTCAATAGGTGCCTGAATATCACCTGGTAATCTTACCAGGAATCTCTGGTATGATCATATTACGCAAGGACGTGCTTTTTCTGATGGTGCATTTTATTGATTATCTTTTACATTTTTATATTTTATTCGTATAAAATTTTTAAATATTGAATATTTCGAGCATATTAAAAATAAATCGTTGTTTTTATCATAAGAGTATAAGTATAAAGTGCATAATATGATCATACATACGAATAACACGATTAATAATAAATAATAAATAAGTACTGAAGAAAAAAAATATATTAAAACAAATACAAATTATAATATTAGTAACTCGTCAGTGATGGTCCGCGTGTGTGTTGTGATAACATTCAAGATATATGATAGGTATTCATAATAATTTATCAAATCTGTTGTACGGAATCCCACACACGTTTAAGATTTTATGCACGCACAAACTTCTGCAACCGCCGACTTGTACGAGTGTACAACACGTATTACAACAACATATACGTTACGATAACCAAGTTTTATGGGAATGGGATTTTTCGTTCCACGCACAATTTGTTCCTTTTTTTCTAAATAACTTATTCCTTTCTAAATAAAAATTAAAAACGCACAAATTGTGTAAAAAAGAAACAAAATATCACAGTTGAATTTTTTGTTCCCAATTATACAAATTGTGTTCGGTTTTTAGGATAATTTGTTCCTGTCTGAAAATTTCGACAATAATTGAATTAATAAAATTGATTTAGCATAACTTGTACAACTTGAACTCTTATATTTTGTTTCTTTTCAATTTACGTTAAAAAGGAATAAATTGTGAGTTTTTTTTTTTTTGGTGGAAAACATAAAAAAGAACCAATTATCCACATTAGGAATAAAAAATCCTAAAAATAAGAAACAAAATGTGTGGGAAACAAAATATCACCTTGCCTTTTATTATTTAATTAAAATTGTCTATTCGAATCAGTTATTATTTTTCACTCAAATAGACGATGTTAATTAAATAATAAAAACGTCCAACATGTATACCTACACGGGCTACACGTAAATATAAATTTTGCACTCGATATTAACGTTTTTTAATTTCAACATTGATATTTATATAATATATAAATGTTTTACATATCATACATTCATATATCATCATTGATGACAGACTTGTAATAAAAATAACTGATAAATCGAATCATAACATATTAACATTAAAAATAAATAAATTATATAGATTATAGATCAGGAAAAAATCATTTAGATAATCTTTGAAATTTATCAAAATTTAAAAATTAAAATAACGCCGAGCTATTTTTTTATACTTATATAATAAATATTTCAACTACCTGTTTATATTTTATATTAGGTTTTTCGGCTCTTAAATAGGTTTTATAAAGGGAAACATTTTATTTTATTTTCCCGCATAACATTTAAAATGCAGTTTTATTGATAAGTTACTTAAATAGATTTTTATTATAGTTATCTATCTTCAATACAGGCTGGATAAGTCCTCAATTTAGGTCCCCTAAATCAGTTCAGTTTGCTCCGTCGATAATAGATACAGAATTATTTGCAGACTCTGAGTCTGTGTGTTCTTCACACAAAAACAGATTCATTAAAACTTTCATGTTTAATCGATAACGAAAATATGTATGGATTTGTGAGAATCATACTTAATATTTTTACTAAACCAAATATTCTTCCGTCTCTTAGCAAAAGTATCCACATAAATGTTTTTACGAACTGTCCGAACAGAACCGAACGGAACTCGAAATTGAAAATATTCGAACCGAAGTAATCACAAAATAATGGTGTTCGAATATCGAACTAAGGAAAATAAAATTTGAATCTAATTTGTCGAATATCGCTAAAAAAAAAATAAAAAAGGTTTACATAAGTAATATTTTTCTATTTTTAGGATGAATAAAAATTTTTGTCGTAATATAATATATGAGTAGGTACTTATTATCGACGAATTTTCGTTATCGTTTATCAATAAAATATAATATGATGTACTTATTAAAAATTATTTACGAATCATATATCCACATTCCAATAGTATGCTATAGAAAGATTGTTTATAAATATTTAAAACACTTTAAATTACAATTGATCACTGATTATTCTGACGATTTTCGGCGTTAGAAGCAGGATATGCAAAAAATATACATTAATCGTAATTCGTATACCAATATTCGTGGTACGATACAAAAAAAGATTGTTTTGTCGTCTTATTGATAATACACTGCCACTCGGTAAATTTATATATCAGTATTCGGTATTTTGACGATAATTTTTTTGGTGAAAAAAGAAGCTCTTGAGTTACCAAATTTTAAATCAATTAAGTGCTAAATTGTTTTTAATGTTTTTAATTTTTTTGAAATTCGGTTTGGATTTAAATTGAATAGTTCGGTTCGATGCGGGTTCGTTAAAATTTGAAAGAGTTCGATTCGACCTCAAAAATCTGGGTTCGTAACATCACTGACATTTTCCAAACCGATCTTGACGGGGCTCGCTTGACTTTTAGGACGCTCCCTTAAGCCCGCCTCCCCTCGATTACTGCCAGGGCGTTTGTGTTGGACATTTGCGTTGAAAATGTGGAATATTTGGACGGTATAAACAGTAAAATAATAATAGGAGAAAACGAATTTTTCCGGCCGAATCGTGTGCAGCCGATTGGTGTACATTTGAAATAATAACATTGCAGGTGATACCGTACAATGTAATGATAGGTACGTTGTATGCGGCGGGCGCGGGTGTACTGAGATCCTCGGAGAGGGACAAGACGTGGAGACAACGAGGGCGGCATCGGAGCGTTTCGTCGGTGGCCGTGGGGCAGGACGCAGGGATGCTGGGACGTAACTCAGTCACGAGGAGAAGGACCAAGGCAGATATATATATATATATATATATGTACGTGAGGAGGGGGGCGTGTTATTCGATGGCTCTACATAACAAAAACGCGCTCCACCTTGCATAGGGTCGCCCTCCTCGCACGGGGAGGGGGGACGAATATTACGCACGTTATAACGTCACAGGGACACTCCGCGCGCCAGTCCTCTCTCTCCTGTACACACACACACACACACATGTATATATATATATATTATACATAGGTATAAAATCGTCCCTGTACAGTAGTAACCCGACCCGCCCAAGGGTGTCATTCTACCTGTTCGTCTTTATTGTCTAACGAGCTCCCTTATATAAGTTTCCGCGCTTTCTCCCCGTCCGCCCACCCGCCGGTCCGCTACCGCATCATATCCTTCTCCCTCTCACCCCCGTTTCGCACACCGTCCCTTCTCGTCCTCGGGTGCCCCCCCTCCCGTTTCATTGCGCCATTCTTCGCGGCGCGCACCCTATTATCGGATCAACGCCACCGCGTCTCCGTGTCCTCTACCGCCATGTCCCGCTCTCTCCGGCAGCCAGCCACCTTCCAATTATTATTATTATTCGCGTTTCGTCTTTACAATGTTCATTTTTTTTTCTTCTCATCTTTTTCTTCTTCTTCTTCTTCTTCTACTTTCACGTCTTTTTACCGTCACACCGTCCCTGTTTCGGGATGATAATATACATTTTTTTTCCCAAATAAAATTGTATGTGTAGGCGTATATATATATATATATTTCGCCCGCACACTGCACGACGAGGGGAATAAAACTGTAGTGCCAATCGAAAACAAGCGTTTTCTACACCGAATCTCTTTACAGCAGCGTATGTAGTGATGACTGTGGCTTTCGACACCGACAACAATATGTGTATGTTTATAATAGGGATTTCTCACGTCGTTTGATCTGACAACATTTTTTCCGTTCGATAAAATACGTCCAAAAGACCTGCAACGATCTTTAAATTTTTATTTTATATTAACATCGCTAACGATTTTCAAATAGGTATCGTAATATTACGTGTATAGCTAGGTTACTTATAGTCACACATTTCTGATAGTTTATTACGAGATTTAATTTCAAAGGCACAATTAAAAAATACCGTAGGTATTATCATATATATAACTATAGGGTTCAGATCCGATAATCTTTTATTGAAAAATTACAGGTTTTACAATACGGATGTGCGGTAAAATTAAAAATTAACTTTGGATGAACAAAGAATTTTAGCACCTACCTAGGTTTTTGTAAAATTTTTAGGTACCTAAAAGTCACCTAAATTCATTTATTCTAGCTTTATAAAATATTGTAATATTGTAAATAAAAACATATTTATTTGTAAAACATTGTAGGGAATTTTTTTTAATGCACTTATTCATGGAATCCTTTTTAAGACCATTTTTGCACTTAATCTTAGTTAATTAATAAATCTATGTTTTCAATTTTTAACATTAACATCTAATGAATATTATTTAATAGGCATAAAAATAATCGTATGTTATTATTAATCATTTGTATTTTGTATATAAAAGTATAAAAAATTGTCTTGCAAAAATTTTGACAGATAACGGAGAAGATTCAAATGTTTTATTGTTAACAATGTCATTTTTGGGTATATTTTTTTATTTGTTCGACTACTGTATACATAAAAATAAAAAAATCATATTCAGCAACATGTGTGGCGTTTAATGTTCGTGTAAATTTTCATAGAATATATTCTGTAGAGATAAATATGTAATATTGCGAAGTACAGCATAAAATTAAAATACATTTTATATAAGCACATCTGAAAAATCCGAAAATGTTTGATCAATTTTGTAAGTAAATAAAACAAAGGCTGCAAGTTAATGAAAAAATTAATCGACTTAAGTTAAATTAACCAAAATTCGTTCTGTTAAAAGTTAAAATTAAACAAATTACCAACTTAACTCCATTAAGGAAAGTTTTTTTTTTTAAAGTTAATATTTTAGGTTCAGGTTTCAATACTGGTTATTAAAATTATAAAAAAAAGGGTCCGGTATATTTCGACTTCAGCTTTAATGATAACCTAAACGAAAATATTTTTTGAAATATACAAAAATGAGTTAAATTAATTGATAAGACACCAGGGCCGGATTTAGGGGGTGCATGGGGACTCCCAAAATAGTCGGTGAAATGAAGTTCAGTGGGCAAAAACAGAAAGTTGATAAACAACTGGACAAATAATTATGATTGTTTTTTTTTTTTGTTTATTTACATGTTTTGAAGAAATTAGTTACAATTTGATTAAAATTGTTCTGGATTAGACGGAAAAATTAGAAAAAAGTCAACGACCCATTTTATTTTTATTTTTTGTTTATTTAAAAATTCAAAAATTTTTGTTTTGTTGCTTTTGAAGACACTCCCCCCCCCCACTGCACAAATATTTCTTCACACCGGCCCTGTAAGACACCTTGTTATTATTTTGTTATCACTCCATCACTATTTACTCGACGTAAATCGGGAGATATTTTCGAATTAAGTTATCTGAGTTATATTTTACAAAACTCGATATGTTGTAAATTGTTTAATTCAAAAATATCCCACAATTGGTTGTGAAACACCACGTCGAGTGTAAATAGTGGCAGGGCGATAAAGAAATAAGTACCTACAACAGATTCTATTTTCTGAATTAACTGAAATTATTATATTATATAATACTGTAAATAGTTAGTTTTTTTTATGGATATATTGTAACTGAAAGCAATAATAAATAATTTCTTTCGGTAAAATGATTCTGAATGGCCCTTGGTATAGTATACATAACTATTGTTTACCTATTGTTAAAAATTATTTTAGAAAAGTACAAAAATTTTAAACAATTTGTAAAATATATGATAATATAGTTAATATAGTAATAAATTAACAAAATACGTTATCATATCATTTTTTTTTGTCGTTATTTGATAATTTTTTTTTTTTAACAAATTTAAAAAAAAAATCCAATCCTAAGTAGGTATGTATCATTGTGAACAAATATTTTATAATATGATGTGGTTTTTTTTTGTAAATGTACCTATAAACTTTTTTGAGGAGGAGTTGAATTTTGGGGAAATGAGTTTTTTTAATATAAAATTAATTTTAATTATATAATTTTTCAGTTCACCCAATAGCTTTTTCAATGTAAAGAAACACTACCAAATTTTTTTATAAATATTGTAAAATTATAATACTAGAGTATTTAAATTTTGATTAGATATTTAGTATAGTACTATATTTACGTGATGAAAATGTCAAATATGTTGACTGCTGTTCCGTAATTTAAAATAATTTGAAATGTATTTCCTACACATGTAGAATTGTAGGTACACCTACACTTTTGGGGTTAAAATGAGTCAAATACGAGTTTTCAGATAATGGACTTTCTCATAGAAAATTAATTCTAGTTAGTCATTTATAGGAATTATTTTTAGATTTTTGCAATATTTTTCTTAAATATGAAGGAAAACTATTGGAAAATTGATATAAAAAGAAAAATAATTAAATTAGACTTGATATATTCACCAAATATTTAGTGTATATATTGGCGAAATTTTCAAAAATTAATGTTACTTTAACTATGTTCAAAGTTAATCCTTGACTTATCCTTATAATTTTTTTTGATTTTCAAATATACAAGTACTGTTTATAAAATTATAAATATATAATTGATAGTAAGTAATAGTTATATATAATATATGTGTATACTGTATACCGAAATTTACTTTAAATCATTTTATCAAAATAAATGATTCATCAATTCTCTTAACCTCAATGTACCGTGTTCGAAGTGTTTTTATACCTTCTATTCAGCTTTTTAAAATTATGTTTTGTAATTCTTATCGTTTGATTATGATAATACAACTTTATCTTTTAATACGTTATGATTTTTTATAAATAAGTACTTCATTTACCAAAATCAATAAAAAGAACCTTATTATTGAAATTGAACAAATAATATCTCGTGTAAAATATATGGTGAAATTATACAATATTAATATTTTACAAATAGCTAAACTTAGTTATTAATTATTTTAAATAACTTAATTTAAACTAGTTAAAAAAAGGAAGTAACTCTCCCAACATTGGAAAGTTATTATATTATTTATTAGTATTTATGTATAATTCAAGATGAACTACATATTATGTTCCAGTTTAGATAAAGGTATGCATTATTATTGTGAAAACTATATATGACTAAATTTTAAAATTTTGAAACACAAATAATTCTAAATAAATAAATATTAACAATTTTAATAATACTCTAAAAAATGTTGGAATACCATAAAAATATTTTACAAGTCTGAATAAGTATAAAAATAAGTAATGAAAAATGAGCGTGTCTAAAAAATAGTATTTTGTAAACTTTTCGAAATCCGATTTTTTAACTATATCTATCTACTATAGAAAAATTGATCAAAAATAATTGGGGGAGAGAGTCACAAAATACTGTTGGCTGTAACTGCTAATTCTCAAATTATGTATTGGTACGTAAAAAAAAAACAATTATAACAATAACTGCAAGACGAATATAAAAATCGCTTCCCTCAGAAACGAAAATATAATAATAATTAAAAAACAGCTGTCACAGCGCTTTTTATCATCGTGGGATTTGCAATATCAACTCATCTGTCATGGGTCACTGGTAATTTTAATAGTTTAGTTTTATGTACGAGTAAAGAAAAAAAACGACAGAAAAAAATATAAGATAATCTTCGTTCGTTTCGATTTTTTTTTTTTTTTTGTAGTCATTTAAGCATATAAGCATCCTCATGAAATTTCCTATATCATATATTTTTTTTGTCAAGCTGTTGTTTTATAAATCAGCCTAATTGTATTTGTGTTTTCGCAGTATTTGTTTGGATCTTATGTAGGGGAAGAGGTGGTCGGGAAAGAATTATTATAAAATTCTCATCACTTATAATATTATGCACGAAATAAAGAGTAACAATACCATTTTTCGTTAAAATAATAATAACGTATACAACAACATATTATAGGTATTTTTTTATTCGTTGTACGAACTCGTCCAAGTACTGCAAATGTGCGCATTAACAGTTGAAAAGTTGTATATAAATTAAAAAATACATTTTTTTTTTATATTTCTTATTCGACTAACGTATTAACTATAGATTAAATTGCCATTTTATTTACTTATCTTTTTAAATTTAATTTTCATAATCATCAAGTTAAGTTATATGTTTTAATCGAAACTCAAAAATAGTTATAAGTAATAGTCGAAAATCATTTTTACGTTAATTTAATACCTACATATGAAGTGTGGATACTGGACAATAAGTATGTTATAAATCCTTTCGGAGGATGGTTTTTTGGTTAAATTTATGGTTTGAAAATATGTATTTAAATTTATAAAAACGAATATTTTCGAATGCTTAATTCATTATTTTTATAAAATATCACCTAACAAAGAAATTACAGTGTTACAGTTAAGTTATAGCCAGGAATATATTGGTTTTACAATAATGTATTTTTATTATTAATGTATACACTTTTTGTGGAAAAGAAGTAAAGTAAGTGTTTTTGTTTATACAAAGGATTCTGGTATACAATTTGTTCTAGTTTTACTTAATAAAAATCATGTTTCGATATTCTAAGTAGTCTTCAATAGCATAACCAACTATAGATCTTAACGAGAAATTTTTATATATTGGAAAATAACATATAAACTCGTCATGGTGACCGACCTTTCTATATATTTTGATATCGGGTAGAAGAAGTTTTTGAATAGATATACAGAAATGTTCGATTTAAAATGCACTCTAGTTGATATTTTAAAGAGGTCATTTCTCAAGTTCCTCGGTAGTTTTCTTTAGGAAGACAATAAAAAATGACAGGAAATCACATTCACCACCAGTATCCTATCCGACGAGCGATTCTACCCCCTACGGGCCGGTTCATGGACGCCCGTTGAGTGGATCAGGGGAGGGACATGCCCTTCTCCGGAGAATCACTTAAAAATGGATTATTATTGCTAAGTCTATAATGAATATAAATAAAATATAAAAATTCGAGGTTGCTCCCTCCACCCATCTGAAATTTACCACACGGGCGTGCATGGACGGGTTTTTTAAAGTTATAATCACTTGATTTTGTACTTGTCTTGGAAGGAGGAACCTATATATATATATATAAGGAATTGACTGCTTAATATTTCGAAAGATTGTTTACAACCTAACCTGTGCATCGCAGGACGAATGTCTATTTTTAAAACGGTACAGTAGGTGTTCGACTGTTCAGTCGAGTATCTATTCGCTTAAAAAATGCATATACACTGCATGTTACACTCATATAGGCGATTTAAAACGGCAAAGTAAATAAACGATAGTGATTTAAATTGTAAACACGAATTGTTTTTTTCCTCTCAGACGTCCCTCGTCACGCACCGCGTCCTTTGAGTGTCGAATTACCGGGATTCCGTCGTGTTTCGATCCAGCCTCCCCCATGACAATCGTCGGCCCCGAAAGGGTCGGACCGTTGCTTCTGCTTGTGCTGCAGTCGGTGCCGTATAAGTGGCCGTTGTACATTTTTCTTTGCCGCCGACCCGCCGGACGAACCCCATCGGAAATCCGTTAATTCGTGTGCGCATAAAATACACACCGGGCATATAGCGGGAATGCGAAAAACATATTATTATCATTATCCGTATAATAATAACAATAATGAAGATGATAATAATAATAATAATAATAATAATAATAATAATAATAATAATGATAATAATAATGATAATAATGATATTGATAACGGGCCAAAATTATAACTTTATACCGCGATTTAATTAGCCGACAGGGATACGAACGGACCCACAATAATTGGCTCCCAACAGATACAATACGTGGTCATCGATCATCACGTTTCACTATAATAATAATAATATGTATAAAGGGACAGATTTTTATTATCATTCGCCGACTTGTCAATTACCGCGTGCGAGAATAAAAGTGAAATATCGCCCGACCGCTGTATGGTTAAATTTTTAACCCTAACCACGTGCATGTACATTTATATACCGTACGTGTGCGTATTATACATACGTCATAAAGACAAAACTAGACGTTTTGATTAACACGCGTGTGCCAACCACAGCTATATATAAATATAAATATATATATATAATTGTATTTGAACTCCAACAGCAACAAAAAATTATATACCGTAGAACTATCGTAAGATTTATATATAAAAAAATACTATAAAAAATGATTAAAAAAGATACTTAAAAATGCATGTGCACTTTGCACGTCAGGTGTCAGTAGGGACGCACTTCGCTTATCGGACAGGATAGATACTCTTGGTAGGCGTATTGCAATTGAAAGCAATAAGTGAAAATCATTATATTCAATAAAACGATTCTGATCAGAGAGCTTTGATTTATTATAATATTAATAATGTAATTTTTTACAAAAATTTTAAAATAGAGGCCACCGTGACAATTGTATTTGTTATTTTATTATTTCCCTTTCTTTTATAAAAGATAGATTTATGTTTCTAAACATAAGTTTAGGCACATCCCTGTTGTGTTCGTCCGTCCCTCTGCAGTCTATAGTTTATATAGTTGTTGATTTGATTACAAACGAGGTATATATTATTCGTTTTATAATATTTCTATTACATAATTACGAGAAACATTATTGATTTGGTTACTAGGGAGTAGGAACGTACAAGGTATTCATTTTGACTTCTACATATAAATAATATTTGTAGGTAAAGAAATGGTTTTAAAAAAATTATTCATGGAATTATAGTTTATTGTTTAAAATACGTTTAGAAGCTGGGAATTTAGCATGCTCTCAGAGTTAATTACAGTTAAGGAAACTACAGAAAAAAAAATCAAAAAATTACCTCTTAAAAGTACCAACTAGAACAAATTTTATATCAAAAAAGTTCATTACTCTGAGTGGGGGTTTAACACCTACCGACTTCTTTTAGTTGGAATATTTCACAGAAAATTAAAAAAAATAATCATCATATTGTAAAACTACTAGCATCTTTAATCCACTTAAAATCTAAAAGTTGTAAAAAAAAAAAGGAACTTGGTCCTGGAAAAATTGAAAAATAACCACTTTACCACTTTAAAGTATCAAGTACTAATTACAACGAATTTTCTGTTAAAAATCTCTTTACTTCAAAACTTTTACTCAACTTCTTTTACCCAAAAAGTTTTTTCCTATACATTTGTTTTATTATATCCTTTGTAACTATTTCAAGATTTTCTTACGAGTAATGATAAATACATTTATTTATTTATATATATTAAGTTTTTCCTAATCATTTTATAAAAATCGTATTCTATTTTCCTTTTGTTTAATTTGATTTTATATCCACTTTAAAATGTTATGAGATAATAATTTCTAGGTTAATTAATTTTTTTACTTTTTATTTTTATCAAATAGGTATTATGAAATTAAAATGCAAATAAATCGTAAAGTACTTATTTAAAACCTATATTAAATAAAGAGAATAAATTAGAAATATTATGCTGTTATTAATATAATAATATTATAAAAATAGTATTATTCAAGTGTCATTAATATAATGAAATCTTCTTCGTTAAACAATATAATTGTCATGTTATTTTGAAATGTTTACTACCTTTCTACAGTTTTGAAGTAGGTAGTAATATTTCTATACTATTTGTCGGTACTTATAAAATAATATTATAACATATTTTTCCTATTTGAGCTATTCATGCTATATTGTAATTGCGTTTTACTATTTGAGTTCCGCGTGTAAAAAATTATAAATAAAAATAATTACCTATCTATAGAAAAAAAATTATTTTAAAATTTTTTTTTAAGGAAATTTTTATTGATTTTATTTAACAAATTAACTTATTCTTCTCTCATGTCAACAAATTAATTAAACAATTTTAAATACGTATAGAAACTCAGAATTTAGTACCATATTTTAATATTTTTAAATATTAATCTGTTTAACTAATTAATAATTCATTGTGTACTATATAAACGTGAATAAAAATTGATGACGATATGAATATTGAACAATAAAAAAATATAATAATAATATTAAAATAAAAACTAAAAACAATAATATTAATATTACCGATATTTTATTAAAACTTGGTAAATATGTAACAAAATTTCGAGTATTTAGTAAATTTATTAAACTATTTTCTCATTGACATAAATTCTTAATTTTAAATTAATTTCAAGTACCTATTTTGTTCATATAATTCTATATTTAAACATATTTTATATACAATAATATAATAATTTACCACCACATGAAAACGAATTATTTATTTGTGTTCTTATAAACTAAAGGATGCTATACCATAATACAGTCATTTTACGCGAAGGTTAGGTCAGGTAAACAAAATTTATCGATTTAAATATTTTAAAGAGAAATTTAATTTTGACGTAGAAATTAAAATATTCCAATCCTATAAGCTTCAAAAGCGGTTTGATCATGTAAATTGTTTTGGGTTTTAGCAATGGGTTCTTCGAACGTTGTATACAAATCGAGGTTTATTTTTTAAAAGGGTTCATTTTAGAGAGTCATGGCTTGTGGATTTATAAGAAATGAAATAATTTTCGATTTCTGGAATTTACCTAACAATAGATTATAATAATTAAAGATATTTATTGAAAGAAATTCTAAATAAAATTAAATACCAAGATATTTTAATTGGCAGTTATGTGCATACATGCAGTGTTTGGAATGAACTCTTTCAATTTTCCTGAACGACCTGTGAACGCGTCCATCTAAAAAGTTCTAACATTTTTTTTTAACGAACGTAAACGTTTTAATGATAACGTTATAGTGTATTAAGGTACAATTAAATTTAATATCGTACAAAATATGCATTTTTTTAAAAATTTTATTGTAAATTGGAACTTCAGAAATCACTGATCAGATGACACAAGTTATTAATAATAAAATAAAATAAAACTATAAAACTGAGGGTATAATACCAATGATAATAGTCACGGATTAAGATAGTTAATCCGTGGTTATAGTCATTTAAACATATAGACGTAAAAAAGTTATAAATTATGTTAGGTTTGGAACTATGGAAAAAATTTATTTTTGATAATATCTACTGTACGAACTACAAATTAAGATGGATTTATCGATCTATTTACATAATATACGATTAATTTTAAAAATTAATTAATTAACGTGGATGGATTCGGTTTTTTTTTTAGTCAAATAATGTGACTGCGAACGCGTTCCTTTTTTTAGTGATTGTTCCAGACACCGGTTAGGTGGCAAGTAAATTCGATCACTATATAAAATAAAATAAGATACTGCGTAAAATGTATATTCGTACAACTATTGTATTTAGATTTTTTCCTTTCGAATAAAATGTTATATTTTTTTTTTTATTATTTTTTTGTGAAATATGTTTGGTAGTTTATGGGAGGGAGGGGTGCAAATATTTTGCGAAGTTTATATGCGCCCTAGGATCCGAGGATACATCGGTACAGACTCGTATGTGGATTATGGATTCTATGTGAAAAAGGATTCTAGGTAAAAAAAAAATAGCGAATACAAAATAGTAAAAAATGAAAAAGCGGAAATTAAAAATAGCGAAAATAGAAAAATAGAAAATATGCATATTACATGTAAAATAGAGATAATCTAAATCCATAATAATACATATATTTTAATTATAATATAGGTATCGACTATAAGAGCAATGGTATCAGTCGGTATATGAATAATATCTATCAAAAAATTAAACTGTAAAAATTAAAATTATCAAAATAATACATAAAATAAACTTTACATTTGTAAACTTAAATTATAGACTATGTTATCAAGTTATCATTAGAATAATAGGATAAAGCAATATTACTTATTTTTTCAGTACAATTCTTGTTTATTTTTTTTTTTTGAATAGGTGTTTTAGCTCCGGAAATAACCGGTTCTTGTTTAATTTTTTCCAAATGTTGTTTGTCTTTGAACACATAGTTTTTACACAATATTTCAATACAGAAGATGCATCGGTGCACAAATATCATAGAAATATCGAAATATTTTCGCTATTTTGAATTTTTTAAAACATTTATTTTTTATTTTTCGCTATTTCGGCCAGATACCGTGAAAACGATCGATCAGCCAGATCCAAGCGATGGGATCGCTGTACACGCGAACGTGGTTAGGCATATACCAGGTTATACCTATAAAATATAATACGTACTGTGTGTACGTCAAGAACGATATTATTATTATTATTATTGTATTTTGGTACAATAAATCGGTAAATACCTACACGGTATTACGACCGTACCGATACAATATATTCGAATAATAAACCTGTTGACCTGCCGGCGGCGGCAGCGGCGACACACGGACTACTATAATACTATATATTATAATACGACGTCCGTACGTTGACGGTTCTCGCGGATAGTGTGTTTAGCGGACAATATACGCCGTTTTGTTCGGATTCCATTATTGTGTGTCCATTTGTAAACAAGCTCATTGCAAAAATAACAAAATCAGCAGTGGGTCCTCTCGTCGGGGTGCGTCAGACGGTGTGAGATCTTTTTCTCTCGTACCTACAACAAGATAGACAGATGGTCTCGGGGGCGAAAAAAAAAGAAAAAGAAGCGCATTCGCGCTGACACGCACATAATAACGCGAAAGAAATAAATGTCGAATTATTATCATTATATTATTATTATTATTATTATTATTATTATTATGTTGTCGTAGTACAGGTGTGGAGACTCTTATATTTACATTATGTTTGATAATAATAGTAATATTTTTTGTGGTACCTCACGACTTGGTTAGGGCGTCCAGACACGCCTCGGATACGCTAACCGCGTCGTGCGGTGTGTATAGTCGTCGCCGTGTGCCGGTGAAAGGACGTAATATTGTACGTCGGTAACTACACGTAAGTACTTACACGTTGCACTCGAATTTATTATCGACTTGACACCGGCGAGAGCTTGAACGTGCCATTATCATGAGCGTTGTATGAACACTTCATACCTATATTAGGTATATAACATATAAATATATACAGGGCTGTAAAAAAAAAAAAAAAAAAAACAGAAGTTATACGCACAGTGTATACCTACCGTAAGCCTACATATTTTATACCGTACCTATAACGGACCAGTGATGACGAACCTTATTGCACGCGTCACGTTAGTCGAATTCCGGTGGCAAAAATAGAGAATCTAGGGAAAAAAAAAGAGAAATGGTTTTAATTTGGATTTCATACATAACAAAATAATGATAACTAGGTATTTTTCATTGTATTTGTTGTCATGTTAAAAATAAATCATTTTCAATAATCACGGCCATAGGCGTGTCCAGACTTTCTTCGCGGTTCATGCACTCACCCCCCAAAAAAAGGTCAACATTTTTTTTTTTCTCACTTTTTCCTCATAACCAAGTAATTAATTGTTTCAAAATTCAATGTACTAAATTCCGAATATATAAAAAGGACAAACATTAGTGACTCAAGTCTTTCAGTCTTTCATGAGCCATTGTGGTGTAAAGTTTTGTTTTCACGATGGCCAATTTTTAAAATGCACGTTCGCACGAACTGCAGCTGGTCATAGGAATGGTGGTAAAATGTATTATTACATTATAAAAATCTACAAAAATTTGTTCTATCATTTGTAATTAGGAAATCAATTCAATTATTAATCGTCTCGGAAGTTATAGCTGTTAATTTATCAATGAAATCTAAAATAAGGTGCACTTCGCTCGTTGGGTGGAAGCACTTATCGAATAGGATACCTACCTACTTTTGGTGGATGCATTGCATTTGAAAGCAATGATAAGTCATTGAACTCGAAAAAAAAACGATTTTGAGTGCAGCCTCAATGTACTAAAACCATTAGCTCCCTCACTATGCTCAAAATCTATAAAAGACTTTTTTCCAGACGATATTTTAAATTTAGTTAAACAATTGAAATAATGCACAACTAACGTTACTTCAATTTTTTTTAGGTATTAAAATCTAATTTTACCAATTATTTGGACTTAAAT
This sequence comes from Pemphigus obesinymphae, assembly GCA_025469235.1. Lineage (NCBI taxonomy): Eukaryota > Metazoa > Arthropoda > Insecta > Hemiptera > Aphididae > Pemphigus > Pemphigus obesinymphae. Next base: position 23,582 of record JAIPRL010001331.1, read on the forward strand.
ACCTCAAAATTGATAATTTTGTTGAAAAAATTTAAATGACTATAAAAAAAATCGTGACTACATTTTTTTGAATTTCATTAGAGTAACGTCTATTTAACGTTGTATAAAATGTTCAGGTCTTAAAACAAAAAATTACTCCTTTTAGAACGTAGAAACCTCAAAATCTAAAATGTCTATATTTTATTTATAAAAAAAATTTAATTTACGAGAATATATTGCTAAATTAAATATTCATTGTAAATTTCAAGATTTTAAAGTTATTATTTTCGAAATAAAAAAAACAAAAATTATTATAGTAGATATAGTTTATATTAGCCACAGACATATAAATGTTGTCATGAATATATTTGTAATATAGCACAGAACATGGTAATTCAGACAAATTTTAAATTTGCGGCTGATTTTGCAGGTCGTGGGTGTGTATGATAGGGAGGACACGTAGACACGCCTATGATCACAGCTATAATGATATAGTATAATAGAGCTTATAGTCAATTTATAATCTTAATTCTCGAATTCTTAATATTAAAAAAATCTTAGTAAAAGTGTACGGTATGTGCAATTCCTGTTAAAAAATCTGGAATACATTAGTATATGAATAATAATCAGAATCCAAAGATAATACAAAATAATAAATATAATGAAATTATTACCATAGAATACTAACTGACCATTAGCACATATTATAATATTATAATAATATTATCTGTGATAATTAAAAATTATTTATTATACTGTTACCTAATTATAATGTGATTATACCCATTATATCATGAGAAATTAATAAAAAATACCTAGTTATCGTTATTTTGTTATGTTATGTATAAAATCCAAACTAAAATAATTTGTCTTTTTTTCCTTGGTTTTTTTTTCTTTGGCTTTTTTCCGTGGATTTTTTTTCCTATTACCAAAAATAGAACTACTTCGAATTGTCTTTTATTTAAAACTATCAAGTATAGTTTACAAAATTTTGGCTAAAATAGGCTGCGTATGTAATATTCTCATCATAGACCTTATTTATTATGTTACGTTTAAATTTTAAGGTAATTTGTATCTAAATGACAGACCAACCTGTAGGGGAAACGGAGATGAATCCCCTATTATAGTGTATTACAATACGAATTTATTTTTCGTGATTTTTCTTGATTATAAAATAAAAATAAAGAAGTTCAATTACAGAGAGTAGGTGTTTATGCGAAATTATGAGAGGATATAATGGCATGTACCGCCGTACACCCTTAACTAAATGTCTGTATATTATATATACAGTGGAGTCATTTCGGGGGGTGCAGGGTGTCCGACCGAATATATGGGCCGGTGTCGGGCTGTTTACGAACCGCTGACATTATTCGTGCGAATTTAATTCATAACTTAATATTATTATTGTGTGGGTATACCGTATATAGTAATTGCATGCACATAATCGACGTACTCGTAAAACAAATAATAATAATAATATTAAAATAGACGGTTAGTATGGTTAGAACTTGAAATCTATAATAGGAACCTAGTACCTAGTCTATTACTGGTTATTTTACTTATTGATTTCCACAAATATCAGTAGATACTTATATTGAGAAAATAAATTAATAATTATAATGTTCTGTGTACTGTGCATATACTTCAATACTTCATGTACCTATCTATATACTATATTCAGGCAGGTAACTACTTTTACCTATTCGCTATTCGTTTTATGTGTTCTTTAGTTGGGTGGTTTTCATAGATGTAAATATTAATTTATGTTTAATTTCCGTAAATCTATTCTATAGGGCCCGGACCGAGAAAGTCGTGATCAACTAGGTAGGTAGGTACCTACCGTATTTATTTAGTTTCTCGCCTCGGTTTTTTGTCAATATGCTACCCGAGAAATTAGGCTGTTTGTGCAGCCTATGACAATAAATATAAAATTATGTAAGATTATGTTAATTGGTATTAGAGTCAGATAAAAGGAAAATAATATATCTATAATATTTTTTCCACCTTGTTATTACTGTTCTTTTTTTTTTTAAATATTTATTTAGGAATTATATTATTTGCACCAAACATTCTTCAATCGTTTTCGCGGATTTCTGTCATGGATGAAATATCCGAATTTAATTTTTATTTCATGGATTCTGACGAGAACCAAAATAAACAAAAATAAAAAACATTAACAAGTGCAACATTTACATGATACAGGTAGGGCGGTGGGAATATAACGGATAATTTGAAAAACGTTATGATGTATTGTGGTTATCGGATAATTTAGTTACCTACCTATATTTAAAAACAAAATGTTTAATATGGAGCCAAGTAGGTACATTGAATTGAAAACTAACATGAACATATAATTTTGGGCAAAATTGAAAGTTAAAAATTGGATATGTCAAAATATTAGCTGCATTTTTCTAACAACGGTTGAACCTTATGCGTTATGGGTAAAGACCGGATTTAATTGCACTAAAAATATGTCAACGTTGCAATGAAAAATACATTAATGTTACATAATAAAATCATATATTTGCACTTAAAAACTTACAAATTTAAAAATGAAAATTTTTAAATCATATTTGACAATAACAATCGTATTTTTCAACACAGTAACCTCGCCGAGTGTCACAGACAAAACAAATATTAGGTAAACACACGTTAAAATACAACACACACGTTGTGCGATTAACGTGTTTATTTTATTTTATATGTTTAGAGCGTATTGTTGTAAATATAAGTACGTATCACACTGTGGGGATCTAACAGAAAAGCACGGAAATACGTCGACTTTGATAAAATATTATTATCGGTAGGTACCTATCTTAATTATATCCAGTAGCGTACGCAGGATTTTAGTTCGCTTAAGATTTTCACTATAGGTGCATCATAGACTCATAGGGGGCTTTTCTCTCCATTCCCCTCACTCTATACATGAACTAGTGAATAACACCAACATTAAAACACAAAATAATTCTTCCAAATTCCTATTTTTATATTCGTCTTAACTCTTGAGATTTTGTACTTAATAGACATGTTTAATAAATATAGCTTTCTATTATGTCTATACGTACCTACATCTTAGTCCATGATTATCACAGACGTTTTTTTAATTGTAATAAAATTAGTCGTCAAAGTTATTTATAATTATACATAATTAAGAGGATGCTACCCACAAGTTTGTTGTCTTTGTCTTACATATGTATAACATAGCAAATCTACGTACCGTAATCTTAGTAAAGTTTATTTATAATTAATATTAGAGTAAATTTACCTATTAACAAATTTGTAGAAGAGAACATAAACTATGCTCAAGTATTTTTTTTAAAACTAGTTATATATATTAAAAAAAAAAAAAAATTAATTATTTAACTACTTATAATTTATTTAAAAATAAAAGTATTTAAGAAAAAACCAGAAGGCAGAGAGACAACAAACATGTGGAAGAGGAAGAAATTTCGAGGGAGGTGGGTTAAAACCTTAGAACCCTACGCCACTGATTATATGACGACATTTGTATGGCCGTATCTATATAACGTTTCTTTACTCTTATGAAAAATTACATCTTAACTATAAAATATAATGTATATCAAAATTGTGAAATTTTCAATAAGTTAAAATATAAAATTAATTAGGAAAACTGTAATTAGTTCGATTCGTGCACATATTTGAGTTATCTTTTGACAAAAAAAAAGTTGCAATATTTATTGAATTCGGACTTATAGTTATGGGAATCAGAAATGTGCGAAATTTCAACTGTATCTAATTTAATACATTAAATATTAATTTAATAAACCTATTGAAATATAAAATTAATGAAATAATATCTATATAGTTCATTGTAAGTGTACTATTGTGCAAAAATACTGAATTATTTATTCAATACAACAATAACGATTTTCAATTTTCTACCTCAATATAATTCGGTTACATAACATTTCAAACGCTATTTTGACAAACACTTGACATTAAATGAAATTTCCAGCTAAATTACGAACACCTCATACCTACTGCAGAGCTACAGGGGACCCTAATTTGAAGACCAAAGTGTAATGGATTGGAATGTAATGCGAATGTTTGATACGTCAATGTGCACGTGCACCCTATCATATTTGCAATCATATTTGTATTTGTATTATATGGGTATTAATCAGTTACATAACACGAATAAATTAAATAATTGATATTTAAACAATTTTTAAAATCACATATTATATTTGATTCTTATACGCATTATTATTATTATTATTGAGATTCCAAGTATTTATTGTCATAAAATTATTTTATGATTATTAAAAAATTATCACTATTGTTGTTTTTAATTACATATAAAAAAATAATTTATTATTTATCAAAAATATGTTATAGTAATATTATTTTTATTATAAATATTTTTTACAATAATTATTATTTCATAAGATGTTTAAACTATTATTTTAATAATCCTAACATATCAATAAATTTTGAACATCCATAGAAACCTAATGTACAATTGAATGAATCCTAAAAATAATACGATATTATTTCTGTATGGCATGTTCGTATAAAAATAGTTTCCTAAAAATTCATATTTCCAAAATGTAAAATACTTTTATTTTCATGAGAATCCAACGTGTACCTACAAAGATGTTAAAATACATTTTTGGTAATTGGTAATAATTGTACAGAAACTAAGTGAACTAAGTAAACTAAATTTTACAGTTAAATTATTATTTATTATTATTGAAATGTATGATTCATACTTCTTTTTTATTTATAGGTTTATTATGTATTAAGTAGATAATGTACAAAAGTAAATTTATAATAATGGCTTATATTTTTATCATTTATGCTATGATTATTTTTATTAAAAATAAGTCCGTCAAATATTGTTGTAAAATATTATCAACATTTTAAATTTGACCAAATTGCATTTTTTTTTTCAAAAAAATTAACCATTGGATTATTCATCATAATTATAAATTATTATTATTATTATTATTATTATTATATATATACTCGTATATATATTTTTCCTATTTAAGTAATTAAATATGAATACAATTATAGATACAGTATAGGTAGGTACCTAGGTAAATCATTGGGTAATTCAGTAGGTACCTAATTCAAAATAAATTATTTTCCTGGCAGTTTAAATGTATTAAAAGAAACGTTTCGCACGTCTCGTTGAAAATAATAGTATGTATAGGATATTACTATAAGGGTGTGTGTAGGATAAAATAAAATAACTTTATTTTAGTCACCAGTCCTAAAAAAAAATGTCAACTCCTTGTTTAAATTACATATTCAATTTGATCACTTCAGCGCACAGTTCTGATCTCCTTCCCATATAGCCCTTGTTAGAGAATGTCAGTATATATTACGGGCTTTCCCATCTCCCCCAGATAAATAGTACGTTAATGGTTAAACTGAATAACATTATATTATTATACATTTGAATTGTATCGAATGCAATTTAACAATTATCGCGTACGATTACAATATTAATATGCTGCCGAATTATAATAATATTAGTCGATACGCTGTAATCATCTAAACATCAGATTGAATAATATTTAACATTCCGGCGAGATAATACTCGTATGAAATTTGATGACTGTCTAATATAAAACAAAGAGGGTTCTATATTATATAGGTAGTGATTACCTATGATATTGAATTATAATAAGCATTACAATGATATGATCGATTAACATAAGACAATCGAATAATATGGTGAACTGGGTTGAGCGATATGGGGCGGTTTCCTCCTGTGGTAAAATTTGCAAGAGACGTGCCTCCTTGATATTTTATAAATTATTTTTTTTAATTTGTATTGCTTTGTACACATTTGTCATTTTTAGCGATTATCCGATATTGAATCTTTTAGGATTTAATAAAATATTATGAAAAGTAATCTAGTCTACTAAAAAAATATACATGCAATATTGATAAATAATAAATATAAGTAACTACTAAGTTTCTAAAATAATATTAAAACAAATTTTACTTGATTTTTTTGTTTTTTTAATTGACATTTTTATATATTTTGTTTTTGCAATAGTATCGATGTAAAAACCCGATAAATATAGTGCATCATCAATTATTTTGTTTAATATACAATAAATAAATACATTTTTTTTTTTGAGGAAAATAAACGGCGGAGAAAATTTTAATCTGATTTTTGAAGGAAAATGGTCTTGTAAGGCTTACCTGCAACATGCCTATCTATATTATATAATATGGAGAATGTGCTTATAATTGAAGAAATATTCAAATATGTCTATATCATTTTTGTACCTCCTCAATAAAAAAAAAGCAATTAAATATTCATGAAATTCCTTGTTTTAATAAAATACATAAATAATACATGAAATCTACTAATAAATATTGAACATTAATTATATTCAAACATAAATCGAGGAGACAACCTATTTTGATTTTATTACCGACTAGATAACATGTGTAATGTGTAGGTACTTATTATATTTTGTCATTTTTACGTTTTCGTGACAATGACACCACGAATAAAACGGGTTTTAGTTAGAAAAATTATTATTATTATTATTATTATTATTATGTAAATTGTAAACGGTAAACTGACAATGTGAATGCGTGTTATCCGACGTGCTTGTATAATATAATTTATGTCAATATTATGAATAACAAAGTAATAACTGAAATATTTTGAAAAAGAAACAAAAATAGTATATGTAGAAACAATGAAATTACTATAGGTGACATCTTTTCATATAAACGGAGTACCTATGTTGAAAATATTTGTTTTTTCTTAATTTCACATAAAATTGTTAAATGTAGGTATATTTAAAATTCTAAATGCCGGTCAGTAAGGAATAAAAACATTTCGCTTGTTGGGTGGTATATACCTACTGGTGGTGGATAAATTTAATTTGAAAGCAATGACAAATAATTTCTTTCGATAAAACGACTTTTAGCGAACCTTCAGTGTATATATAATACGAGTATTTTATACTTAATTTTATTTTATTCTCTTTTAAAAAAAAAAAATATTGATAAATATAAAAAAAAATTATATCTTTTATAAGCTTATAAAGTATTGTATTTTTCACATATATTTTTATGTTTAACTGGTTTCACACTTTTTTAGACAATTTATTACTTATCATGCTTATATATTTAAATACATTAGTGAGAGTTTTTATATATTATATACTAAATATATATATATATATAAGCCAGGGCATTTTTTTAGTGAGTATTCACTGCCTATCCAGGTATCATTTCAGTTTTAGCTATGATGGGTCTGGGAAGAGGAATTTACTTTTAATACCGATATTGGAAAATTATTTTACTCGAGACCACTTATTTCATTATTGCTACTTTGACTTGTGCACGGTATTTATATATTGTAAATTAAAGATAATATTAAACCTTTACTTTTTTTATCCATCGTATATTCGTATTTACACTATAATTAGTAATATATAACAAATAAACAACTTTTTTATGTTATAGAAAATAGGTACATAAATTGTATGGTATATAATATTTAAATTTCTCAATCATTTCATGTACATGATTTAAGGACATACATTTAAGCCATGATTATGTACAAAAAAATTATATAGAAAATGTAAACATTTAAAACATTTCATAACTGATGGTATTTAATGTATGCATTGATAAATACGTGTGTTACAGTCATGGAGGTATTTAAATATTATATAGTTTATATACCTAACCTACTTTTATGTACATCGTACACAGAATAAATAGTTACCGCAGTTAGGCAATGTAATTTAATATCGCTTTTATGTTCAATGATATTAAAACTGATAATTTTTTTAAAAGAAAAATCTTGAAGTCATAAATTACCGAACAAATCATTATTTGTCAGTATTTTACATATTTCCGTAGATATTATACCATCAATATATTTTAGAAATGAAGAGGATGCCTAGTGAGTCGAATATTTCATTACTGGGTGTTCATCTGGGAATTTATCGACTCCGCCGAAACTTCCGGTTACGAAAAAGGTATATATCGATCCCGCCGGCTACTATTGATCCGTCGCTTCTTCTTTATGTAGGTACATCAATATATTGATTTATTAATAAGTTATTAGTATTAATATTTATTAAGTACCTATGTTATATAATATTCACTTTTATAGTAAAAATTAATCATTTCACTCGTCGGGTTTTAATTTAATACTGTGACTATTGTAACAATTGATTTGTAGGTATGTATATGTGATAACATGTGATAGTATAATAACAATAATTTGACGATAAATTATGTATTATTCAATATTTTAAAGTTTTTAATGTAATATTTTTTTGATTTTTACGATATTTGTTTCATATAATAATTTATTTTAAGTTACATTCTATACTACGGTATACGTAGGTATAGGTACCGTATATTATATAATAGTGTTGTTCACTGATTGAATAAAATATAATGTATATATTTGTGCAAACGTATCCATTAATAATCCATAATTTACGTGCTAAATTTTTCCGTTGGTTGATTATAAAATATTTAGTCGGCGGAGTCGATACATAATTTTTTTGAACAATAGTCGGCGGAATCGATAGATAATTTTTACAAACAGTAGCCCGCGGAGTCGATACTAAATCGGCGGAATCGATATACGCCCGTCCATCTACGCTGTCTGGGTGTCTAATTGGACACAGAAAATAACCTTAAAAAATGCCCTGATATAAGTCTTAAATGTTTACCCTCTAAGTGGAAAATAGTTCATGCGCCACTGAAAATATGACGTGTAATTTTGTGTCTAGATCTCCAAAAGCAACATTGCAACTTCCAACTCTCCTAAATACCAAAATTGTGTGTACAATAATACAAAATAAAAGTTGTTTGTACCTATTTAAATAATTAGAATAATTCGATGTTTTCCAAATATTCAGAGTAAATATTTTACCTGAATATACATGTATAAATTTTTTGAAAAAAAACAAATCTATTGACCTATATATACGAGTATATACATATATGTTATATTGTAGGATTGTTAATTTCAAAAGTGCACGGTGCTATCACTTCTAAGTACTTCCAAACAGTAATAGTCGTATGCGTTTAGTATCGAGCCAAATCATTAACGAGCAAAATAAAATAAAAATTCTCATTAATATTATTATACGAAATGCCTATAGATACTATGGTACCCACACATACGTATTGACGTCTGACCGACTTTTGTTGTCGTTCGTCCGTTTGAAAAAAAAAAAAACAAACAAACAGTTTCCGTCCACGAGTATTAATAAAAGTTTTCAAAAAATATTTTCGTTATAGTTACATTTTTCTTTATTGTTTAGGATGACTTTTTTTTTCTATATCTTTACCAGTTCCGTCACTCTCGTAATACGTATGTTTTCGCGTCTTTTTATTTATTTGTAATTTAATTTCTGTTTTTTTTTTTTTTTTCTTCTCGCCGTTAGTTTTCATATTTGTCTCGGCACTGGGACCGATCCAAGACGACGGGCCGATGACGAATACCCGTCAAAGCCGTTACGAGTCCGTGTACACTACACTACCAGCGAGCCCGGCCCGGTGTGGGGGGGGGAGGGAGCGGGCGATCCGTCAACCGATGAAAGAGTCGTCGTCGTCGTCGGCGGCGACGGGCGCGGTACAGAATCGTCAAAAACCTCTCTTTCCGTCCCCTCCCCCCCCCCCACTATCTACTCGCCGTCACTAGCTCCGTCGACCATCAAAAGGGCTGTTATCCTTGCCACGCGCTTAACGAGCTACACCGTGTCGGGTGTCCGCGCGCGTGCATGTGAACGCGTACAACAATAATAAGTACCTATATAATATTATAAAGTACAATATTATAATATTAAATCCGCCATAGTGCACGGCTACATAATATGGGAACGGTACCCGTGTCGGTTTTACGTTGAAAGTGTCCGAACCGAAATTTACCGGCGAAATTCCCCGAATTTTTTTATCATATATGCGACCAGGGGTGGCCAAATTTCGGCTCGCGAGTTAAACTCGCGTGGCTCTGGAAACCAAAAGAAACAATTATAATATAGGTAGGTATCTAGAGATTTTACAGAGTAAATAATAAAATATATAATTAAATGAAAACTCTGTCCAGTCTGACAACGGTTAACTTTTGTGACGACCCGGTAACCTTGTTTACGCACCAGTGCGTCACTTTTTTTTAGTGGAGTTGGCTCTCCTAAGCGATTGTTAGATTTCTAAAGATGTGGTCCTAAAAATACCTAATATATCATTACAAGAAAGCGAAAATCTTATTTCCGATTTAGCGCAGAGTGTATTTAACTTTAATAGCGAATTTGTACTCTTTCGAAAATACCTTGAGACTAAAACATTCGCTCATTTCAAATGTTTGAAAGAATTACTGAAAGCCTTCCTCCAGACGTTCACCTAGAAATATAAGATTATTTGTGTAAAATGTCGGGTCTTGCTGAAGAAATCAATGGCAGATTTAATGATTTCAGAACACTTAAACCTTCACTTTCATGCCTGAAAAATCATTTTGCTGTTGTCACTATTATCACAGCAGCCCCTATTTTTCATAAAGATTCGTACTACACATTTTTTAATGCGAGTACAGTCATACAGAACTGTGGGGGGGGGGCAAAGCCCACCACACACCCCTCTAACAAACTTCTATGATTATACTATATTAAATACAATGTCAACTTTTTTCTTTTTTTTTTTTTTTAGTAATAATTCTTTTTTATAGACTAAAAATATACTCATATCTAGTATATAAATCTGAAAACAATTAACAAATTATTTATTTTAATGTGGGATATATAATTTAAAATTTCATAGATACATCATTAATAGATAAGACCTCATCACCTTAATCTGGTTTCCTCAAAAACACCTTCATACCACTCTTGCTGTTTTGCAAGAGGATGAACTTTATTATGTATTTAGTAGGTACACACTTCTCGAATCCGCAGTGCACACTTTCAATTTCGGATTACACACTTTGTGTCGGGGTTCACTAAAAAATAGGACCTGTATCACAGTATTCAACGCTTAAGTTCATTAAATAGAAATATCTATCTGAATTAACTAATGAAAATTTAGATGAACTCGTACGAACTGCATTGAGCAATTATTAGCCAGATTTCAAACAATTTAACAGAACGCTTGAAAAAGCACTTCTCAAAAATAAAATCATTTTACTCTTTTTTAAATTTTTTTTATCATATTATTACACGTGATATCTAATCTATGATAATAAAAATCAGGGCAATTATGTGCGATGCATTTTCGTATTTTACAATAATTGAGAACCTTTTTCTTTTTTATTGGCTCTAACATATTTTTCTATTTATATTTTGCGGCTCACCAGTCTCTTATCACTGGCCACCCTTGATATATTATACAGTGTTCACGCTCGCGTCGCGAAATTGGCGCAAACAGTTTTGTGGTCTGACCCATGACGAAATAACATGGTATGCCAGCAACTGAGTTCTGCGCATGGTGCCTACGTCACTCGGTCCACTTATCATAATTATTATTGTCATATAGTATTTATTTTGATTAAAGATGTTCAACTCTGTAAATATTAAACTTATTTATATACCTATTAATATATTGAAAATACTGCAGATAAGACCGAGTGACGTCAGAATTCCTTGGCATAATTGATAAATTATATTTTATTCCATGACAACTCGTACCGTTCACAAATTCGTTCATGTTGCTAGCCGTACCATGTTATTTCGTCATGGTCTGACCACGATTTAAGATATATGGGTTGCGCAATGACCCATGTTAAATAGTATGCTAATGCAGTGGCGTACGCAGAGGGGGGCTAAGGGGCTGGAGCCCCCCCCCATTGTCAGTATAATTCTACTTTTTTTTTTATGTTTCATATTATCAATGTTATATATTATATAATATACAGTGAAGTATTTTAAACTTTTTTTCTGGTGGGTGGGTCTAAATATATTGAAAACCAATCATTAATATAATGATATTTACATGAATTTTCATTACCCCTGGCCCCCTCTCCAAAAATACGCCACTATATATATACCTTATAATATATATTTTTAACAATACATATTTTATTGGAATACTCAAATAGCACCTACTTTATTCTTTCATGTCTAATCTTGTGTCTACTGATTATTTATTTATTTTCAAGTCCTCTCCATTGAAAAATCCTGCGTACGCCACTGTTCCAATGTGACATATAAACTGAGAATCTAGGTTAGCTGACGAAAAACTACATACTACTAGCGCTACTGAGCGCTATATATGAGCTGTATTAACAACACGATTATTATTTATTATGTATATATTTATTATTATTATTATTATAGTACAGCTATTACTAATATCCCATACATTTGGCGACACTATTTTATAATTTTTACCGCTCAGAGCGCTGCAAGTAGTTTTTTAGAGTGTCAGTTCTTGGGTCACACAATCGGTATTCGATAGGTAACCAGTATATCTTAAATCGTGGGTCTGATTCGAACGTAAAAACCGTATTATGAGCACTCGATCGTAAAACATAATATGACTTTATTCTTTTTCCCTTTTTCTTTTTCCCCATCGACTTATTTCCCATCTACTCGGGGACGACCAATTAAAAACAACTACCTATACCTATTTGAGTATATAACTAAAATATTATCGAACTTTAATATTGGATCAACAATGTTATCAAAAAAATATTCAGATGAAAAAATATTGAAAACCGTTTTTTCTTAAATTACCAATCATCACAATAATCAGCGCTCGCGCTCCATAGAGCTTAGATCATAAACATATATCCGACTATATATACTACTAACCTAACCCTCCCCCCTGACTATTTGCATTCATACGTGTGATTCTGATCGGATAATCCATGCATGCGTTGTTTGAATAATGCAAAGTATTATAACAATATAATACCTATTATACAATGAAAATTAACCAACTACCTAATAAGTAATAACGTAGTCATTTTGAGCATGCCCAGAAATATTCCAGGATCTAATTTTTTTCAATAATTTTACAATAGAATTTAATACACGGATATCTATAGCTGATCTAAAGCCTGGAACAAGTCAAACTTCTTATCAAATATTTGGCGTTTGTCAAACATCAAATATTTATTTGAAATAATGGTGACGCTATTAAATAAATGTTGGAATATCTTAAGTTTAAAAGTCATTGATAATTGGTCAAATTTAACACGCAAAATTTTATAATAAATTACCAATGATTTCAAAAATATATATACGAATTATGTGTACACAAATATATGTGTGTTATAGATATATTATTATTTAAATATTATGTAATATCAGGACCGGATTTACATTTATGGAGGTCCGGGACCAAAAAGGATGACGGTGCTTTTTAAAAAACCGAAAATCATCAGAAAAATAAGGTCATTCAGAACATTTTCCCTAAAACCTTGAAAAGTCAATTTTAAAAGACCAATATGCAAAAAAATAAAACATAACACGCTTTTTTTATTTGGACCGCTCATAAATTGAATTTTGTGGCCCATCCTAAAATCCGTCACTGTGTACAATATTATAAATTATCGTAAAACTAATCCAGGAACACAATATTGGATTTCCAACGGTAAGATATCGTTTTTAAAATGTCTCAATATATATAAGCAATATACGCATATTATAGTCAATGAACTAAATTATATTAAATAAATACTTTATATCTTCATTGATAATCTAAAAAAAAATTAAACCAAGGCTCAATACTTAAGTAAGTATTTCAAATAGTATTTAGGTAATAGGTATTTGTTAGTTTTCAATTATAATTTATTTGTTATCGATGTATCATATCAAAATCTAATACCAATAGTTCTAAGAATAGTTCTTATAAATTTATTTGATGAATCCATCAAATATTCTAGAATTAATTCTAAAATATTTGGCGTTTGACAAATGCCAAATATTTGATAAAAATTTTGACCTAGTGATCCAGACTAAAAGCTTAAACCTTATGTTGGGTATCATAAAAATGTACAGGACTGATAACTCGTTATCAGTCCTGCGAAATTAAAACCAGTTCAAAATAAATAAATTTCATAAAATACAAGATTATCGTTGATTATTGTAGATCCGATTTCGGTTCTGTAAAATGTATGTCCTTATCATTTAATTATAATTATGTTATCACGAAAAATAAACAATTTTTAATTTAATTTCCATATGCGTGAACTGATGAGAAATTATTGTATAGTATACTTATATTACATTTTATATACTTTTGAAATGACTCATCATAATACGGTTAAATATGAACACGATTTAAGATGTGGATATGAAGAAAATATTATATTCTGATCAAGTGGCGCCTTCTTTACCTTTATACAAATATCATAATGTCAATAATGTAAATTACTAAAATAATCATTATTTTCTAAAGAAATTAGGTACAATATCCTATAACTAAAATTGTACACTTGACAATTTGATTATTATTTTAAAATCTGTAAGACGACGTGACGTTCTAACCTACTTTTGTCTCTATCTATCTAATGAGCAATAAAGCAAGATTTACTAGGTATGCAAAACTATCTGGCGTTAAAATAAAAAATTAGAATTGAAACACCTATTAGCAATTTTTAAAAGAAGAATATGATAATATAATATTACTTTTGTAAAATATTATTAAACAAAGAAGTTTTCGCTATTTTATACATGAAAAATTTATAATGCTACAACTTTTGCGTTAAACAATATTTTACAAAAAGGAAATAGAATTTTCTAGAAAATGATCTCTTTTAAAAAATGTATAAAAGATATTCAACTCTAACTTTAATATAGACACTACATGTTTTGTATTATGGGATTTTTCTATAATACCTATTAAATAGACAAAGGCAGCTGCAAATGCTAGTAACATGATAATAATAAAAAAAAATAAGAATACATTCTAGAAACCCATAAATATAAAATTATCACTTTTATGACAAAATCTATAACAATAATAATAATAATAATCTATATTAATCTCAAAATCTTTAATTATTATAAATAGTTACCTATAAAATAATCTAAAATTGGTACAACAGTTAGAAAAATGTCATCATGTTAAAGTAGTACTAAAATACATAATAAGTTGTATAAATTAAAAAATTTTCATAATATGTCATGTTACAAATAACACATATTAATAAATAACGGAAAATGTGTTTTTATTATTTTTCTTAGGATAAAAAAGCTATTGAGAAAATCAAAAATAACCTCTCTAAACTACCAACTAGATCCAATTCACTAAAATTAATAGCCCAAAACGGATAGGTACACATGAAACATTTAGAGTACTCCTTCTACTAGGCATTTTGGGTAAGTACAAACACGAAAAAATAAAATAAAAATGAAACACATGATTATAATAATATAATCATTACATTTATCGCTCATAGTTTAGAGTAGGTACTTAAAAGCTAAAAGCCTATCGCTTATTATCTATACCTATTACGATAATAAACATTTGAATAATTACTATTTAAAAAATTGATCCACCACTGTTCTGACCCGATAATAGCTGTATTTTTGAAGGGGGGGGCGATTGAGATTCCTGGGGGGTTTGTGCCTCCCTGAGGTATACTTGCATTCAACACTATTCGTTATGTGTCATAGTAAAATAAATAAGTATGCTCGACGCAGTGGTTACCACATTTTCGTCGTATTTCCCGTAGGCACATTGCCTTGACTTATTGTACATTCGGTCAGTGCATTAAAGTGCATTCTGCATACCGGTATCGCAGGATATTATGATCTTCCATAAACTTTACCTATCTTATGATATTTTCACCTCATACAGGTGTCAAAATATCCTTGAATATACATATGTATTCTCGATAAATATGTACTAAGGTATATTTCCTTTCTGTAAAAATTGTTCTATAAGAATTTAAAAATATCCTAGGTTATATTTACCCTCTCCAGTAAAAATTATTTTTCAAGGGGTGAAAATACTCTAGGTTATATTTATACCCCTATGTACTAGGATATAATATTTAACCTCTCCGGTAAAAATTGATCTATGGGTGTACGCCGGATACACAGCAGTCCACATTGTCGTCTTATTTTCATTACGCTATATTATTTAATACCAATGCAATAAAAATAAACTTGATATCACTTGATTTTATATTTCATGGCTATCCAATATTCCCTGGTTAAAACTGCGCACTGTTATTAATGGAGTAATATGTGAATGATGTAATTAATATTAAAACATTTAAATATATTACACGGAGTCTACCTCAATATCTTGTTGCCACCATGTATATGTGGCCAAGAACTACCATAAATTATTCCAACTTTGTCATTTTTGTATATGGTAATATATGGGGAGGGGAGGCCAAAGTCAAAGGAAAAAACTACCATTAAAGAATTTAATAATTACCTATTATTGATGTAAAAAAACATAATTTTATCTAATTTATCGTACTTCCATTAAATGTTAAATATAAACTGAAATTAAATAAATGGATTTATATTAAATGTCTATAAATGTATTTGTATGCAATTAAAGAAGCATGATGTTATACAATTTTAAATAGATTTTTTAGTTAAATTAATAATTGAAAATTACATAATTAAAAAATGTAAAATAGTAAAAATCAGCAAAACTAAAAATGTAGTATTAAAACATTATAGTAGATATAATTATCAATCGTCATTAAATAAAAAATTGAACTCGTCTAAGCGCCATACAGAACGGAGTTTTATCGACTCCGTCGAAACTTCTGGTTTCAAAAAATGGTATATACCTATCAACTCCATTAGATATCAACTCAGCCGGCTACTGTTCATTCTGTTGCTTCTTATTTATGTATGTCAATATATTTATTTATTAATAAGTTATTAGTGTTAGTATATATTAAGTATGTATTTATGCACTTACATGCACTTTTATGATCTAAAAATTAAAGTGGTGGAAGCACTTCATTTATCGGGTAGGATAAATCATTTCTTTCAATAAAAAGACCGTGAGTGGAGATTTGTATAGTATACTATAGAAAAATATCTCACAAACATTTCGACAATAAAGATTAATTTAGTTTACGCAGGAATGTAGGCAGAAATTTTGTTTGAGGGGGTAGTTCATTTTTAAAATTCCAAATTATATTAAGATCCATATTAAGATTTGAGAAAAAGGTGTTTAAAATAATAGTACAGAAAACATTTTCAGGAGGGGGGTCAGGACTCTATGGATCCCTCCTCTGGTATGTTTTTGGGTTTGCGTATTCACAGGTGGCGATCGAAATTTAGACTTCTTCTTGAGCAGTCTGGTAGTAGGTATTAGTACAGATACCTACATCAGTGGCGCAACCAGGGAGGTGGACCCTGGGTCCGGCCCCCCTTGGGCCATATAATGTATTAAATTTATAGTATCTGGGGACCAGATTTTTTTCTTCGGTTGAAATGTCTATGTTTAAACAAGTATGGACCCCCCCTCCTTGAAAAAATTCTGTTTGCACTACTAATCTACATTCACGAATTTTAAAAAATATTAATATTATGTATTATTTTATATTTAAAAAAAAAATGAAGTTTTTCTTTATAACTTCGAAAGCAAGTGCAACCGATAAAATTCGACTCCATTATCGTAATAACAATGAAAAACCACGTATTTTTCAAATAAAACATTTTAAAAATCGCTGGGTTGCTAAATTAGAAGTATGCTGAAAATTATTACGATTTTTAGTACTTTTTTATTGTTGACCTGTTTTTTAATTTTCAAAATTTAGTCACTCTAAAGTGAATTCGTTGGTATCTATTTATCTAAAATTATTCTATATAACATTGTAAGTATATGTTTTTTGGAATTTGGAGGGGGATCGTGCTCCTTCGCCCTCTCTCCCTTGGGTCCGTGCTTGACTACAACACGAATAAAATAAGTGTAGTATTTGTATCGCTATATTTTTTGGATGGCACTGTCAATAATTCGTAGTATAAAATATAAATACGCGTTTCTATAGTTATAACTGATTAGCGAGTTCTTAGAAATGGTTTATCGTCCAAGACACCTTTATCGGGTGAACACTAATAATAAGAATCATTTACCTAATCGATGTAGGTGGCGCGATCCCACGGAATTTGACGGTTTCATAGCGGCTTGTTCAGCCTTAATTTGCAAGGTAAATAATGACGCGCGAATTTCGAAGACGGACGTGCAAATTCATGCTATTGACGTGCACGATTTTTCCGTCGGTTGACCGAAAAAAAATTTAGTCGGTGGAGTCAACGTGTAGGTTTTATGAACAGTAGGTACCTAGCCGACGAAATCGATAGATAGTTTTCATAAACAGTAGCCGGCTGAGTCTATACTAGCATGTAAGAACAACTTTATTGTTTCCTCAACAATCATAGATTTTTGATTTTTTAGTACAATGTACATTAAATCTAATCCATTTAAGCAGTGCTGGATAATAGTACGGCACTTACTATTTTCTTTTCTTTATTACAATCGATAAAAAGCCAAAATCAATTAAAATATTAGGACAGCCATGGCCCCCGGTAACCCTCTGCGGGCGCCTTTTGTCTAAGTGTTCTCTAAGTCGCAATCACATCGCCGACCTCGATGGAAAAAAGCAACCATGAGCGTTAACATTGACACCCAGTTTCAGTGACATATCCAAGTTGTAGCCAAAGTGTTCCAATGCGTCAATACGAACAGCGCTCAACATCCACGGCGATTGTACCTTATGGTTGTGTGTATGATTCACGAATTTAAATAGCCCGTCTGTATGGGATAGAATAGAGTGACCGAACGTCCCGTTTTTGGGGATTGTGTCCCGTTGTCCCGACAAACTTTAATCGGGACACTTTATGTCCCGTTTTTGGAAGTGAGGTTCCGTTTTTTTTATAATTTAAGTAAAGTTTACAAATTACTTTTTGATTTTTTTCTTATTTTTCGTTTTCAAAATGATTTCTGAAATTTTTTCAGAAAATTATTACGATTGAACTTTTTTTTTTGTTGTTGTCCCGTTTTTTATTTTTTCAAATGTAATCACCCTAGGACAGAAGCACAGAAAACTCTCGGTGAATATGTTGAATTTAGAAACAATGACTAGATTTCTTGTTTCGGCCGAACGATTCTAAATATAGAGCTCGGTTTATTAAACATATATGATACATACAAGCAAACTAATATTATTTTTGATGCTGTCTTTTAGTATGTAGTTCCTATAATGTACTCTATAAGACAATTCCAACTTTATGACATACATTTTTAAAAATCACTACATTTATCACATACGAATCTCATAATCCATAATTGCTATAAACAGACATCTACTTTATTAATGTACCAAATAAATCCTATTTTCTTTCGGGAAATAAGTACGCAAAAATATTTGAAAAATTCCTTCTACTAGAATAATTGGACACGAATTATAAGTTTCATAAAATAAACACATAGGTAGGTACCTATAATACAATATAAAACGGTTCATTCAGAATCTAAAATATAAAAGCTTTCTAGGGTAACCTCTATTATTATTTTATATAATAATATTTATATTATTATAGAGTGTTATTTTATCATGAATATTTGTCGTTTAGTGAACACATAAATATAATTTAAAGTAAATTTTTTAGAACTTTAAGAGTTTGGTTGGAAAACTGTTGAGAGTTAACTGATATAAATTGTTTAAAAGTGTTGTGGTGTGCTTTAGTTCGTTCTACCTCTAGACTTTGGAATAATAATATTGAACCCTACAAGTTATACATATGTGCTTGATTAATTAAATGGAAAAAAGTTCAGGGTGAATTTGTATATACCTATAAATTGCCTCTAAACTTAATGGCTTAAGTCATTTTTTTGTTAATATTTATAATTATTTATATATTAGTTATTAGATATGTAGATTGCACAGAGTTACTGAACAAAATGTTAAATGTTTCATCTTTCAATGAACTCAACCACTATATCCATTCCATGTTTCTTTTGCCTTGTCACAACTTTGCCTCAATTGTCCAATTCCATAATGTAATGGAAAGTTATTTTTTGTACTTATTTCAACCTCTGTGGAGTATAGATACGCTTAAAAAACAAATATAAATAAAAATTCAAAATCTTCTGCGTGTGAGTGGGAATATTAAGGTAAAATATTTAGGTGAGAGGAGAGTACGTTGGCGAGTTGGGTAAGTTGGCGAATTGATTTTAACCGATTATATGTTATTCAATAAATTAGTTTTTTAATATAATATATACACGAAAATTATAAACATTTAATTTTCAAAGTTTGAGACTATAGAGATAAACATGTGATTTTCCGTTATAATTTTTCTCGAAACGACCGTTTTGGTAATATTCAAAGACCCCGTCTGCCATAAGAATTTTCAAATAGTTGTAATTATATATTAATTATTTAATAATCTTTATCGGATAGCAAAATTTGCATGCATTATTTCTGTATGTCACTGATTAAATTAGTGTTATTGAGTGTTTTAGAGTAATAATTATTATAAAGTATTATTATGTTGGGTAAGTTGGCGATCATTATCAAAATATAAAATGTTTCTCTTAGCTACCTATTTTTTCACAATAAAAATACATTTGTTATCAGATATAGTAAAAAGTCAATATATTATTATTATTTTTTCAATTAAAATGTTTTATTGTTCTGAAGTCAATACATTTGTAATTTTTTTTTAAATAAAAAGTACATTTGTGTTAATTTGTAAAAATCTTTTGATATCTATTTATTACAATTTAATAAATTTTGTTGTTCTAAATTTTAATATGAATTGTATGATATGGTATACATCACAGATTTAATGTAAGTGCCTATTTGTATATAATATTTACATAACGCCAACTTACCCCAGCAATTTATCAACTTACCCCACCTGTAGGGTAAAATGGCGAGACTATAAGGTTTAAAAAAAAAATCAAAACTTATACTTAAAATAAAAATGCAGATTTTATGATTTTTTAAATATATTATTAGGTACATAATAAAATATACTTCCAAAAATCAAACATCAAACATAAATAATAAATCTTCTATAAATGTTTAAAGCTTAAGGTCGCCAACTTTCGCCGTCTTCCCTTACGGAATATCGTATCTTGTATCCAGATATGAATATAAACATGTCTAATATACTATGTAGGAAATGTATTAATTTACAGTGAATATCGTGAAATTTTATTATTCATATATTATTTTGGATAATTAATTATACAATTTTCGATAATAATAGGAGATATATGCATACAAATACGAGTACTTATATGCGAAATTTAATTTATGACAAAATATAGTTGACGGCCAAAATATAATAATATTCTTCATTCACTTGGGACTATATAGTCAACAGTATAATATACATATATATATATATATGTATATAATACCACATCGCAAATATTTCACCCGTGGTATACGTACATAGACATGTGCTGTATACAACACGAACAACCGCTAACCATATACATGGTTATGATTTATTCCTTTTACACGAGTTTGTTTAATTAGAGCACGTGTTGTTAAACGACACTGTTTATCCGTTTGACGAAAACGTGCCGGTATTGCTTACATTCAAAATATGCGTCCCCGAAACAACCCGTTAATAATGACGAAACTAGGTTTGCCGTTCTTAATGTAGTCATTTGGGATTCGTTCGAAAACGGGACACAAGTCTGTGATAAGACGTTTCTAATGATCTGTGGTGTAATTTGGGTCAAATTTATGGCATTAACGCACTATAATATACATAATATTTGGTTATAATAACATACTAAAGCCTAACTCTCGTACATCTTTCTAAGTATATAATTATTATTACTAAAATGTATATATTTTTACATTTTATAAAATAATGTTTTTTTTTTTTTTTATTATACTTATATAACAATAAGTAATAATTAATTAAATAATTAAATAATTATGGTTGCATACATATTTTGAACAGACTGTTATCTACATTTAACAAATCGTAATCTCATTTAACGGTTTATTAAAATAAAAGTATCACGTAAACGTTTTTAGACTTTCAACAGACCATTAGTAGGTAAGTACTATTAGACTATTTGTATAAACTGTCCATTTATAAATCACCGAATTTTAGGTCGTTAAAATTTAATCCATGCACCTTAGACCTAAGATTATTATTATAGATACATATGGCATTTTAGTTGAAAACCTTTTTTTTTTAGAATTCATGGCGCTCCTTACTTACAACTCAGCCACTGCTCCGCAGAAATTTGATATACGAGTGAGATGTGGAAAATGAATCGAATAAACTTAATAATTTTTTATTTTTATCGTTTTTATTTTAAAATAAGAATATGGATGAACTAAAAAAATGTTGTATTTAAATGCATTGATTTTGGATAAAAAAAAAACTTATTTCTGCACATTTCTTAAAACTTTCATGAGCATATTAAATGCACATCTTAAAGTTTTTTGATAGTTTAATGTTTACTTGTGCCTACAAATCTAGACATAATAATAATTAATAACCAAATAATATAAGTATTTATTCTGTTCACAATGTAGTGTAAAACTACATTATATTACGTAGTGCATTGTCGCTTTACTGAAAGAATGCGTTCAAAGGAACTCTTTCTATTGATTTAGTTCAATTTTTTGGAACGTATCGGAAACGATGTTCATTTTTTGTGTGAAGGAAGGTATTTTAATTTCGTTCATTTTTAGGAGAAACATAAGCGTTTATTTGCGTTCCTTATTTTCAAAAAAAAACTGATTAATTTCTAATTTAAAACAAATTTTGGTAATTTTCTGTTACGGTTAAGAAAATTACTAGGAAAATCAAAAAATGATCTCTTTAAAGAATCAACTAGATTCTAGTTACTAGAATATATTGATTCAATAACTAGATTTAAAAAAAATTCTTTACTTCAGCATGGTAACATACATTATTGTTAATGCTAATCTCAGAATTTATAACATTTAGATTAGGTACCAACATCCAACACCAAAATCCTACCCGATGTACGAAGTGCTTACCTGGCATTTTTAATTAAAAAAAATAAAATAAATTATACAAAACAAGGTGGGTTACATATAAGTATATCTGATTTATATTATAATTAATTTTTTTTATCCCTGCATGTTTTTAAAAAATTTAAAATTATTGAGGAATGAAAAATATTCCTTTTTGAGGAACGAGAAAAGAAACTAGTTCCTTACTTCAATCATGAAACGAAAAAGGATTTAATACTTTCTTAAAAAAAGAAACATGAATATGAACTTGTTTCTTTTTTTAAGTATACTTATATATACGGACATACGGTGTATGTAAGCAAAGACGGAACTAGGATTTTTGACATCCAAGGAAAAATGTTATTATGTTCAGACCCTATATCGTATAAATTTCCCCCCAGGAAATCGATAAATTCACTTTCAAAACTATACAAATAAGTAAAGCAAAAGAAAGGTTTTAAAAAATACGCTGGCGTTGATACAATATTTAAGTGTATTCTAAAAAAAACTTAGACCTTTAAATATTTTACGTCCGCCAAAATGTTTACATCACCGAAAATTTTACTCTTGGAGATCAAAATTTTCCCTTATTTCGGCCTCTGTGTATAAGCCATACACCGTGCAGTAGGTAGTTTTTAGGTATATAGTTATGAATAATATACGTATGTACGTATACACTTAGTGCCGTATTTAGGAGGCGGAAGCGGGAAATTGCTCGGGCATCACGTTTTAGGGAACAGCAAATATTAAAAGGTTTTGTTTGTATAAAATTCCTACTTATTTTTGAAATACTTGACATACGATGTTTTAACACAGATTGGAATAAAAATATAATCGGGAAATTTTCAACAGCTAATTTTGGCATAAAATAATATTTTTTTATTCATATATTGCGTGATAACTAATAATTAATCA
Source organism: Pemphigus obesinymphae (assembly GCA_025469235.1). NCBI lineage: Eukaryota > Metazoa > Arthropoda > Insecta > Hemiptera > Aphididae > Pemphigus > Pemphigus obesinymphae. The sequence goes on from JAIPRL010001331.1 coordinate 47,385, forward strand.
TGTAAATTGTAACCAGCTGCTAAATTATGGTGAAATTATTGAGGAATTTTCTAAACAAGAATCTCATAATATATAAATGTAAGAAGTACCGCTTATAATTAATTTTTAATTTTAAATATTTTCATTATATATAAATGCCCTATAATAAATTGTATGTTATTATTTTATAGTTATAATTCGACTTAAATATTATAAATATTAACATAGGTAATATTGATTTATATTATATATTATAACCTTTATAAAAAATATTAATATATAAGTCTTAAAGGAAAGGGGTTTCGAATATTCAAAAAAAATTTTCTTGTATGTAATAGGGAGGTCAGATGGAGGAACAAATAAATATGTACCTATGGCAACGAAATTCTAAATACATTACTGATGTATATGTATATATAGGTACAGTGTATGACTACATCTACCGCATAAAAGGAACTTTTTCTTCTTCCCTAATAAACTACTGGAAAAATCTAAAACTGCAAAGTATCGGTTATAGGGTAGGTACCGTTTAGAGCCGATTTCCTATTTACGAGTATATCATATCGGAGCCGAACCTCCTCTTCGGTTCCTCCTGGTCAAAAATTTTCTAACAGAAAAATAAAAAAAATAAATAAACAATATTGTAAAATCAATAGCTTCCTTGTTATGCTCAGAATCTAAAAAGTATAGAGGTTTTTTCGAATAATTTTAAGAACTTCGCACGTCATGTAGGATATGGGTGAAGGAAGTTGGTCCATCGTCACTTTGGTCCTCGGACAGGATGATGTAAGTATGTATTATTATATTATTATATTTGAAAGTAATGAAAAAACATTGCATTCGATTTGTAATGAAAATGAAACCCACTTGAAAAAAACCTGAGGATCTGTATTGTTACACACGGAGGGAGTGAATATGTATATATGTATGTATGTATATTTAGATAGGTAGTTACACTGCAATTTTCAATTTTGGGAAGAAAATCGAAAAATTACCTCTCTAAATCACAAGCTATAGAAATATTTTCTATCAAAAAAGCTTTTTATTGATATGTATTTGAAATATAATATACTAGCTGTCAAACCCAGTTTCGCCAGGGATTTAACTAAAGATTTTAAATGCATTAGGATAAATATTGTTAATGTTTTATTTATATATTTCATTTTATTATCAATTTTGACTTTGAATAAAAATTGAAACCCACTGGCCGTGTATACTGGTATGTATGTGTGTATGTATGTATTTATGTATTTTTCAAGTTTAAGAGGACGTAATATCTGACTTATTTTACAGTTGTCTTTGTCTAACTTATGCGTAACATAGTGAAATCGGATTTTGTATTTCCAAATTCGTGAAAAATTGGTTGATTTTAGGATATGATGACCTATTATCATAATTAATAAAACAAACATAATCTATGAAATGTAGAAATTATATTTTCAATAAATTAAATTTCAAACAAAGTATATTCATCATTTATCACGTTATTCGTTCACTTGTACAAATTTGAAATTATATTTGTCAGAAAAATAATAATTCCTACCTGTCATAGATTATGTTCTATTCATTAATTATGATAATAGGTTATCTTAAAATCATCCAATTATGATTATCCGATTTTACGATGTTTGCGAGTGTGTCAGACAAAGAAAATTGAGTCAGGCATTAGGTACGTTCTCCTTAACCCATTGAATGCCATGGACATACTGTTAGATCCAAAATAGTTACACTGTTATGGACGTACTATTACGTCCTAACGTAAAAAATGGTTATATAGCATGGTATAAGCTCAGAGATGGTTTTGTTATGACAAGAAAAAATTAACAAAAATTTAGATACGCGTGTATACAAAAAAAAAGGTCATTCGAAGAAAAAATGGATTTTAAATGTGTGGTACAAAAACGTGAATCATTTCATGGGCTGAGGTTTGGGAACTTACCGTTACTCCCGACTGCCATACAGTTTGGTGAATTCCGTTGACTGAGGTCCGGTCAAAACACGAACAAGTCGAATAATCGAAAACGCCGGGCAGTTCGGGGAGTATACCGCGGAGACCGCGAGCACGGTTCGGATCGGTTACGTACCGATCTTCGCAGGAAAACAAATAACGTGATAAGCCGTATTTCGGGGTTTTGTTTTTATCGCTGTTGTTATCAACTAGTTTATCATTATACAAATCGTGTTATTTTTATTTTAATACTGCCGATGGCAATAAAAGTAAAAACAAAAAAAAAATATCTAAATTAAATATCATTCACAAGTTTTTAATTAAATTGCCTAGTAAAAAATTTAAAAATAAATATTAAATAATAAAGTTGTTGCCATTCGGAAAGTCTATTTGTAGAGTTTTAATAGATCTTTTTTTGTTTAGAAATTTTGACGTTTCTTTCAAACATTTTGTCCCTAAATATTAATAAGTCCAATCGTTTTTACTGTTTTCCATCTAGATAACAATACGTACTACTTTTGTGCAATACCTCTAAAAACATATTAGTATTAATTACTAAATGCGAATTATTGTAAAATTTCCATTTTTCAGTTTCTTGTTGAGTATGTACCTTTTATACTTCTATTAAATGCCTGTCGAAATCTGCGGTATAATTGTCACTTTCAAACTCATTCATACCTTCAGACCATTTTGTGAAAAAATATTTTAATAATTTTCATGTATTAAAACAATATTATTTTTTATCTTGGATATGCATTTTATTTAAATTCTTACACCAACTTCTCAAAACACGCCATTATGCATAATAACTGGTAACATTCAAATGGTCCCAATCACACAATTCCATAATTTTCTATAAACTTTCCATTTTAACGTTTTCTATTTTTTTTTCGTTTTAAATTAATATTTTTCCGGCTCACAAATCCAAATTATTGGATCGATAAAAATGATAAACCTAATTGATAACAAACAAATACGGCTTATCATGTTATTTCTATTCCCTCGAAGATCGGTTGGATATTTCGGAGAAAGCGCGAGGGTGCCGCTACGGCATTGTGCGTTTCCGCGGAGTATGACAGGCCTTACCTGTCACCGGTGTGCCGCCCACGGCGGTCGGTGCGGAGTGGTGGCGTTCGCCCACCCCCACCGGGGGCCCGTTGTCGCGTCAACGTCACAACATAAGCGGATTACCCGTGTCGCGACTCCCCGCGCGTTATAATGCCATAATAGCGGAGGTACATAATAAATAATAACAATAATGATAACGATAATGAAAATAATCATAATCGTAATAATAATAATGGTGGTGAGAAGCACGTTGCACGACGGATAACAATAACGTTGCGCGGTAACCACGTGATTTTATTATATACACGATTGCGTGATGTGATAACGTCCTTTTCACGGTCCGACGCACGCACGCGGATCTTCGGGCGCGCGCGGTCCATTGATCGCCATATTATTAATAGTAATAATAATATAATCCCCGTGACACTTCTGGGGACGCTCGCCGGATAAATGTTTCTTTATTACTATTTCGGAGCTCGTCGGAAAACACGGCCAATGACGTTATCGAGATCTCCGAAACCACCCTAAATAATGCGTATTTTTTTATTGTACATTGGTTCTGTGATATTATTACCCATATTATATTGTATTTGTGTGTATTATATAATAGGTGTCCATGCGTATAGAAACTCCGGGCGACGACGGACAGAAGAACGCGGTTATCGTGTTACCGCGGGCGACATCGTATACGATCGACATCGACCAAACGTGGTCGCACGATAAGAACATCATATTATTATGCTCGTAAAATAAAACAAACGTAATAAGTAAGTACCTATTTTTTATTGTTTATCAAAAACATGTATTTTTTTAATAATGATTTTTTTTTTCCGATGTTTTCTTTATTTATATTAGCGACACTATATATAATAGGTAAACGCATAATGTGGTCGAGCGTATATTTACACTTTGTAATCAATAAAAACGCATTACGAAAGACCAGAGCCAGGGGGCTTCATCTTCACAGCCCCCCAAATTGCAAATTTGGATGCCAACCAAGGGCAATCGTTTGTGCATCGTTTGTACACGAATGTGCACGAAGTCCGGTCGTTTGTGCATGTTTACTTTCGGAGTTATTCCGAAAACAAATTCAGGGAGCTTAAGAAACGGCAGCCTCCCAAAATTGGAATATGAAGTGTCATATAATAGCTACACATTACAAATATATACAAAATAATAGAAATTTTAAAAACTATTCTCCAAGATAGTGGTCCTTTCAAATTTTACCAGGGAAGTCTGCCGTCCTATATTGATCCCACCTTTTATACCTATGTTCGCGTAAATACATGAACATAAAATATATAATATAATTTACCTATGAAACATCAATTGTGTACCTACGTATAATAAATTTATAATATTATTCATTGTATTGAGGTTGTTTTCGATTTTTCCTGAAGTTTTCTTAAGCGTAAAAATACAGATGAAAATGATAGAAAAATTTCATTAATCACAAAATAATAACGCCAAAAATTTAAAATATACAGAAATTTTTATTTTGGCCTGTTATTGCCTGTAATTAACTCCTTAGAAATAGATCGGTATAAAATATATTTCGGGATATGCTGACCTTTATAAAAACTTATATGTATATAAAAAACACAATTGATATTTCATAGGTACATTTCATTATAGGTGAATTTTATGTTCATGTACTTACGCGAACATAGATATAAAAGGTGGGATCAATAGAGGACGGCAGCCTCCCCTGGTAAAATTTGAAAGGACCACTATCTTGGAGAATAGTTTTTAAAATTTCTATTATCTTGTATATATTTGTAATGTGTAGCTATTATTATCGATAATAAATCTGTTAGGACTTTTTTGAAATATTAAGTTCAAAAAAACAATTTTAAGCAAGATCGGTAGTATTATTTTCTGATTTATACTTAATAACATTTCATTAAATTTTGTAGTTTTCATATTTTCCTAATTTTATTATTATTATTATTTTTTTTTTTTGGGGGGGGGTTGACATTTCCACAGCCATCGAATTTGTTTTTGGAATAACTGTGAAAATAAACGTACACAAATGACCGGACTTTTGGAACATTAATGCCTATATACGATTCACAAACGATTGATTCGATCAGAATGTGTGTATTCTAATTAGGAAGGGTGGCTGCTTTTCTTAGTACCCCCAAATTAGTTTTTAGGATAACTCCGAAAGTAATTGTGCACAAACGACCAGACTCCGTACACAAACGATGCACAAACAAATGCCTTTAGTTGACACGTCATATTCCAATTTGGGGGGGGGGGCTGCCGTTTCTACAGCTCCCTGAATTTGTTTTTGGGATAACTCCCGAAATTAAACTTCACAAACGACCTGACTTCGTGTACATTCGTACACAAACGATTCACAAACGATTGCCCTTGGTTGGCATCCAAATTTGCAATTTGGGGGGCTCTAAAAATGGACCCGATCCAGGGTCGGCTTGAGGTATAGGCGATATTTATGATCAGAGCCATACCGGGGGCGAAAGAAGAGATATAACAAACCCTCACTCAGGAAGGACGACCCCATAAATATTTCTATGGCTCTGTGTGCCCCGTTCAACTTTGGTGTTACCCCAAGTAAAAAGTTTAAATTTTAAGAACATTTTTATATTTTATATAATCATCTATATAATATATAATATATTTATATTTTATTTAATAATAAATAAATATGTACAGTTACTGTGCTTCATAATATAATATAATATAAGATATTAGGTACAATATATTATGTATATACAGTAGGTATAAATTATAATATAAGATTTCGCCGCAGTCGACTGTCATCTTCTCCTGGATGTGCGTATGTAGGCAAATTAACATGATCAGACTTGTCAGTTTATGGGACTTAAGTTACAGGCTATCTCCAATGGCTTTTTATATTTTGTATAATCGTATCCATTACTTTGTATATTATACATTTTCGTTCACATTACATTTGCTCAAATCAATAATATTGAATTCAATGATTTTCGATTTCGTTGTTAAATAACATACCTAAAAGTATAATGTTCACTGACAAAACGGTGGGATTTGAGTTTGACGAACTTTGATTCATTAAAATGTTTACTTTGGTTTAAATCGAGGTGATTTAAACTAAGACATTTTACATAAACGTGCTAATGAAAATTTCAAATTACCTTCCAAACATTCTCTTTCCAAATATTATAACTCTCTTTTCCCTATTTGAATTTCCTAAAATATATCTTTTAGCTGATGTTCATAATAAGGGTTGTTTGGACAAATTGATTACGATAAAAGTTACAGTGATTTATAAAATTTTAATTGTTTTTTTTTTACTTCAATAAAAATTGAATATTTAGACAATTTCAGTAAAACTCCGATGAAATTATCTTTTCGTATCGTTATTATGATTGAAATATTTATGAAGTCAATTGAACCCCTCATATTTTTCTTTTCGTGGAATCCTCTGCGTAATACTAAATGATCCTTATAATAAAAAATTATGTATAATATATTATACATAAATAATATAATAAAATAAAATAATATATATATTATATACTCATAAATGATATACAATATACATAATGAAACTATAAGTTGTTAAATCAATTCTTAGTTCAATAAATTTTTAGTCATTAGGTTTTAATTTTTCTTAATCATTTTCTTAATTTCTTCAAAGTTTCCGATAGATAATCCCTTAAGTCTGTATTACGACACTTTTGTTGGTGAATAACCGTCAGTAGGAAAAAAGAGGGATAAAGTCACAAAAATAAATATCAAATTAATACTATAAAATACTGTGTTTTATGTAGTATACTGTATTAACGGTTATATTAGGTACCTACCTATATTATTTTTGTATAATAAAAATTGATTTTTTTTTTCGAAATTTGAATATTTTATGTAGCTGGTATTAGATAGATAACAATAAAAATTGTTCATCTGCGTCCTCGATGACGTCACACATTTGACCAGATCAGGGGTTCAAAAAAATTAATTGGACAATATCTACAATGTCCCACTTTTATATCATCATGGATATTATTGGGTAATCAGTATTTTGCCGGAAGTATTCCATAGAGATAATCTCAAAAAGGTATGTAAACAACATATCTGTGCTTCAGTAATTTTAATAACCCTTACAAATTAAAAAATGTAATGGTCGCCATGGGTGCAGATGAACTGGACGGGTTATCATAGCAATATAGATTTCTCACGACACGCAGTTTAAGAATACAATAGTTTTGACTTTAAAAATGTATCTATTAATAAACCATAATTGACCATTTATGTCTAATAGATAATTTATTATTTTTATTCAGAGAAGGTCGCACACCAGAAGCCCGAAAAATAACCTAATCATTTAGAAATATGGCATAATATGCACACAAAATTGGGAAATATTTAAATTTGGTTGTATTTGTCCGAATTTAAATTCTATTTTCGGAGGGAGTCCAAAATGTATTTTACAATTTCATATTGAATTTATGTTTTGTCCATCCTATAGGAATTTATCGGATTTATGAATTTTGAAAGCAGGCTTAAACTTATCAATAAATTAACTTATAATCTAATTTTTTTTTAAATGTTTAAATTTTTATATCTAATAGTTTAATAATTGGTGATTTTTCATTTAATAAAACTATTTTAAGGAATAAATATTAAAAAGTGAAAATTCAATCAAAATTCGGGAGTTTTCCAATTTGCAGTATTCAAAATATTTACAGACAACTCAATCAACGATGGATAAAAATAGGTTTTATTTTGTCTTTTAATAACTGTATTAATGTGTTTCCGCATACCTACCTATATCCATTATTTCACCTATTTGATTGTTTTGACAAGTTTTGCTGTTGCATTTAAATCACAATCTACGTAGATAAGTATATGTTTTTTTTTAAGTGTTTTAATATATTAATGGTGGGTGGTTTAATATATTCGTGGAATATGATAAAAAATATTGACAATGGTGCTTAAAGTATATAATATATAAATAATAATAATTTACATAAAAAATGTATCAAATGTTGAAAAAATTTTGAAGGAGTCCGGATCCCATGGACTCCCTCCCACAAATACGGCTTTGTTAATATATTATAATAACGAATTTAGGTATTTATAAATTAATAAAATGAGTAAATAGAATGAATAGCGGTTTATTGATGACGTTTATTAGAAAGAAATAAAAATATAATGTGTGGTAGCAGTGTAGCATTCTATGATAATAATTAATATAATATGTTGCACATGCACATCAAGTTGAAAAGGGAGATCACTTTACGGTATACATGGAATATATAACAATATTGCATTGCAATATTATAACAATGAAAAATATTTTTTAATAAAAAAAATGTAAATATGAGTTATTAGATAATGATCTTATTCTTATAGTACCTATACCTATATACTACTAAATGCATATAATTTTCAAAAAAGTGATATAACCTATTTATATTTAGTACCAACAAAGAATCTGAAAATTATAAAATTTAAATTTAATAAGTACTTCCATTAAAATTAATATATAAAATAATATTAAATAAATTAGCTTCAGTATAACACCTACCGGGTACAACTTCTTTTAAGTCAGACTACTTGTAATTTCAACACCTTTTGATTGCGAAATCTTGAATTTGTAATCCGGTTTGATGAGTGTAAAACTCTGTAAGTGTAATTTTTTTTTAGTACATTTCATTAGTATAATAACTTTTGAACGCAATTCATACACCTAAGTTTATGTATTTTATCGGAAATAATATTGTTAATTAATTAGATTTAAAAATATTCCACCTATGGCGGAAACTGGCGTTCGTTATCTAGAAGATAATTTTTCACCTCTAATGTGTTTCAAGCGAATAAATTAACAAAATACTTAAATAGTCTGAAAATTGATCAAACTTACTATTCTCGGATATTTATAAGAACTTAAAGCTCGCTTCGCTCGGTTTCACACAAAATTACTAAAAATTCAATCAACATTTTTAGTAGTATCACGAAAGTCTGACAATTTTAAATACATTTATAGTTAAATATAATATGGGTATAAAATATAAATGTATAATAAAATATAGTAGGTACACACATAACAAGTCACTCGAACTTTTCGTTCTCGAATTTTTATATAGCGATATGTTCGAAAGTCCGATTAAACATAGTTATATACCTATGATAAAAGTTCACCGGAATGTATCAATATAAATATGAAATATAAAAACTAAAGTACCTATAGGTACCTACCTACTCTGCAAATTAGTGGCTCAGACTTAAACACATATATTAATAATAATAATATTTAATACGGACTCGTCACAGGGTATTATATACCGTATAATTTAATTAAATATTCGGATCTATAAAATAGGTAGGTACAAAATTTGATTAAAACAAACGAAAAAATGATAATTAAATAATAAAATTTATAACTATAAGAAAATATTATATTATAGGATTTCCGGTATCAGATGAAAAAAAAATTCAAATACACCGTAGGTATATCGATAGGTATAATATATTATCGGAACGAACGTATTCTGAACATATTTGGACGGGGACCATTGGTAGACAAAAAAACGTCCAATCGGGCTTTAAAAAGTCCGAAAAACGCGAATCCGACATTCACGTCAGGTCGCTAAAGCTGATTTTTCAAATCGGAAAATAGTTTAAAAACGGTAACGGTAACGGAATACACGGCGAGCGGTTGCAAAAACGATTTGGGGATTAAATAAAAGTACAAGAGATTTTTTTCATGGAAAAACGGCTAAAAAAAGTTAGCATTTTATATAAAAAATAATATTATTATAAATACATGCATGAAAAATGCGAGTTATGACAAAAATAAATAAAATAAAATCAAATGCATCAAGTTACCAACATTATGTTAAGTATATTTTATGTGAAATATAATATTTTTTCGAATATTCAAATTCTTTAGGTACTTACATTCGTTTATCTTGTACTATAACATTTTAAATAAATCCCATTACTTATTATAAACACAGTAAAACCGTATTCGAAGAGAAAATAGTTCATAAATTGTGTAATGAAATCTGAATAAAACAAAATTATGTATTTAAAAATAATTCACAAAATATAATATTGTATGTGTTGATATTTGATAACGCTTTTCGATAAACTTACGTTAATGTACCAATTCGAAAATCACATGAATTATATAAGACCTAATATAAGACTTTAAACCAAAGGAGTAAGGACTCTAAAATAGTAATTATAGTAACAATACATACAGTGGCATATATGGGAGCCCCCCCCTCCCATCAAAGCCATAAAATTGTATTATGTTATGGCTAAAAGAAACATAAAAACTTTTAGCTTTAGAAAAAAAAAATGAATTGGTATTCAATTTTTGATTAATTATATTAAAAATGATTGATTGTGACATCAGTACTGTATAGAAAAATTGGTAAAATTCACATTGTAATATAGTTGTCAATGTACTCAAATGTGGTTTCACTCCCGAAGTCAAATACGTCACTGCAATTAATATTGGTCGTTAGCTTACGATTTTTTATAAATAATTAAAACTTTTGTTTATGTTATAATAATGGACTGTATTTGTAAAGAGCACATCATTATTACGCGAATGACATATAACAACAATAACAATAATCTTCCGACTACGTTTTCGCCGCCAGGCGATCGGTTTTCGCCCAATAAATTATTTACCTAATGATAAAGTCGCTGGCGTTGCCCCCAGTCCTATCAACATTTCTTTAATTGCCCAATATCAACCAAATATCATTTAACAAAAAAAAAAAAAAAATGTCTTCAAGTTTAGACTTTTATCATTGTATTTTACCTTTCTTACGCTTTCCACAACACTTTTGGCAAATATCTTAACTTATAAATTCATATAACGAGTATGTAGATACTATGCCCATTATGTTAAATTTATATTTCTCTTAACAATGAAACATATAGCATTTTTTTTCTTTTATAAATAATATTTATTTATTTTGTATTTTAGATTCTGAGCGTAGCGATGAATGTATTGGTTGTTGTGTAATGGTTTTATATTTTATTTTTTCATGTGGGTATATTTACTGGTATAGATGTTTTTGATAGGAAATTCATTTTAGTTGGTACTTTATTTTTTGATTTTGTAAAATTCATTATAAATCTGGAAATTACAAATAAAATAGTGTTATGGTTAATAATATTTAAAACTATCAAAAAGGCCATAAATTATTATAAATTTAAAAATTAAAATAAGTACCAGAAACTTGAACTTTACACCAAATATTTGCTATGTACCTAAATTGACAACGTATTTTTATTATCCATATAAATGCTAATAGTATCACTCTTGCTTCGCTCAGAATCGTTTTATCGAAAGAAATGATTTATTAATACTTTAAAATTCGATAAATGCACCACCTGCAGTATCCTACCCAACGAGCAAAATGCTTCCGACCCCTACTGACCGACTTTTTAAATCTAATTAACAACGCATATAAAATAGTTGGTCCGGCAAATGTACCGTTGTCCGTCGATAATATCCAAATCTCAGTTCGATTTAATTTTATACAAGTCGTACGTTATACATAACGAAATATTATTATTACCGTCTCACTGAACCGTTCGTTGAGGGGCGAACACAAATAGAAATACGTATATAGAGTTATCAATATTTTAACAAATGTCAGCGACTTATTATTACGATGATTTAAGTTGTCTTTAAATTTGGTGATGGTGCGTAGGGAAAACAAACCGTGCACGAGTTACTTAAACAAATGATACAAACCACATGTCGGCGTGAAGACCAAAAAAGACTTTGTATAATTATTTCCTGTTATTATATTATCATTATTATTAGGATCGATGCAATTTTCGTTTTTCTATACGACACGTATCAATGAACATTTACCTAATATTTATACCCATAGGTATATCTAATCAATATTATCGTAATGAGGTAAAAAAAAAAAAAAAAAAAAAAATGAAATTCGCGAATACGATTGGTCGATTTGAAATAACAAAAACACGCGAGACTCGACTACCCTTTTGACTAAATACCGTATCCGACTGCGCTGGCATGCGATTTCCACCGAGAAACGTGAAACCTATACCTATAAATACATATTCGGATACAAACACATGCAGCCTAGACAATTTACAAGACGTATCGTCTGACAATTATTATTATTATTATTATTACGATGATTATCATAAAGCGCTAACCTTTTGCTCATACTAAAAAAAATCTTCCAGAAGTTGAAAAAAAATATCATTTTTGCAGGAAGTTCTCGTATTCGTAGAAATACATGATGATTTATACGAACGGTAAGGAAATACCGTAACCATCTTGATAGGGTTTTCCCCGTAAACATGAAGAATATTATCGTAAGGATAGTTAAGAAAAAATACCGATGTCAAAGGATAATTAAAACGTATTAAATTCACATAGAGAGGAAGTTCTAATCACTACGAGGTAGACTTGAATCATATGTCGTTATTAATTATAGAAATAACGCATAACGTAAACACACAATTTATACATAATAGGTATATATATATTCAAAAAATAGCTGGACAGGAAATTTACTTTTAGACACTGGCTTCACTCGTCTCAACGCAGACCAATATAATGTTGTATTATTAGTTATTAATAGGGCCCGGATGTTGATGTCCTGAGAAATCTATAAAAATGACCTAAAATATGTATTTATGACCTAAAAACTAACAAAAATACCCTTAAAAATTTTAATTTATAAACTCAAAACATAAAAAAAAACCTTTAAAATTGTTTAAATTACTTAAATTATTAATTTTTTTAGTTATTATTATTATACATATTAAATAACTAAAATATATATATTGAAGTTTGTATTTGAAAATTGGTTTTATGTAAAAAGTAAAAATATATAATAAAAAATATTATGAATTATGATTTTAGATTTATGATTAAAATAAATAATTTGATTGAAGTTTGCATTTCCACGCATTTTGAATACTGCATGTTAATCTAGAAAATGTTTTTAAAATAATTCTTAAATCTAACAATACGAGTATACTAAGTAAGTAAAATTAAAAAATAATTTTCATACCTGTGAACTTTGAACTGTTGTACTGAACTATTAATGTGTGTTTGAGGTTCTCGAATAGAAAAAATCGCCTGTTATCTACTAACTTTTCGCATATTGTTTTTTTTTTAAAATTAAAAACACAATTTACAGAACACTCGTTAATATCTAATCGACCTACCTAATCGTTAGTACCTAATCGACAAACGCAACTAAAATTTTCACTGTCATAAATTGGCATCATACAAGTTAACAGCAAGACGTACGTCGATAACGATTATAGATATATGTAATAAAAACTTATTACATTAAACTTGAAAACAATGATAAATAATTGCATTGGAATACCGAGCCTAAGCAAAGGTTGGTTTACGCATACCTAAACTATAGGATAAGACTATCGCATATTCTACATGACTATCTACATAATTAAATTTCACGTTTGAATTAAATTAATTTTTGTTTAAAAAGTCTAACATATACTATATTATATATTATTAACAATTATTATAGTAGGTATCAAATTTTTAATTTTTAATAATCAAATTACGACTATTTGATTACACATTAATGTTCAGGGTGTTCCACACTTTATTATTGTAATTTATCCTAAATTATTTTATTATCCTAAATGAATTATAAATTTATCACCCCGTATTTTATATATTTTATGTTGAGGGACATATAGACTAAATTTACAAATTTTAAAAATTATATAGGTAGGTATATGGTTAATTTATAAATTTGTTTTTTTGAAAATTTTAATAGAATAATTTTTAATTTAACTAAAATATTTGGTAGTCATTTTTAGGATATTATTTATTTCGATTTAATGATAATTGACTTAAAGATATGATAAATACGTGGCAATTGACGATGAAACTCATCACACATAATGATGCCTATTTTTTTGTCAGTAGGTTGATAATTATAGACATTCCTAACAATTATACCTACACCATCATTATGAAATTGAAAAATTAGCCCATCAAAATTTTCACAAAATTAATCTCTTTAAATTATCAATTTAATATTGTATTTAACTACAAATAAATAGGTATAAACGCATAGTATATATACTATACAGCATCACTGATTATTTTATTAAAACAGAATTAACCTAAGCTATATTACTTATACAATAAGTAAATCTTCGTAGAACACCATATTATACACCTATAGGTACATCATAAAATAGTACTTACCTATGCATAATATTTTAACCAAAAGTTGTAATTCTATGGGTCTGCGTAAAAAATATAATTAAGTGAGTAATGTGTGAAAAAGTAGTTACAAAATATATAAAATGTACTTTCAGTCACAACACGTAGTTTTCTTCGTTCGACGATAAACTCTTTATGAAAACACACTAATTTTATATTTTCTCTTTTACTTAATCAGGATCACGCCTGGTAGAGGATCAGGTCGTGCAGCCGTGAGAAATGCACTTTGAGAGCCTTGCCGTTTTAACTAGGTCCTAAGGAACTTTTCGTTTTTAAACGATCAACGCTCCTAAGGATCGCACGCTACAAGAAACAAGTAAAGGGAAAATATAACTTTAAAATAAAACACAAAATCAAACAATAAAATATTAAAATAATATATATTAAAAACAATAGCACATAAAAATATCTCTCGCTCTCGGTGGTGTTCTCGCGGGTACCTGCCGAGCCGTGCAAGAGTCCCCCCGCGTACCATAATAATTTGGTTTTTATTAATCGTAATAATTATAAAAGTGCGATCGTCAACAATTTAGTATTTTACTGTAGTAGGGAGACATTATTTAATTTGTTAATATTATTATAATAATATATATAATACGTCATCATTATATAGTTCGCCGTACTTACTACAATAGTAAAAAAATAATACAGGGAAAAATCTCTTAATATTTCTTGAGATGTAAGGTAAGTCATTTTACAATATTAAAGGTGCTTATAATATTTGTGTTTTAAAGTCAAAATTTTTCGTATGTTTAAATTAAGTTAAATTCTAATTAGCATCTTAGTATACTTAGTAAGTATACATGGCATACTTAGTGTCTTTTGCCACTTTTAAATGCATCTTGTAAATAAAATTAAGCAATATAACCCGTTTTGGGTACTCAGCTATTCACTTTAAGAATTATCGTGTTAATAAAGTTAAGTCGGTTATGACCACAATGATATTAGGTACATTATTTTTTATGCTCCGAATTAAGTATTTATAACTGAAATCAGTGAAACACGATTTAGATAAATGTCCATAATAGTGTTCATCATTTATATTTTCATGTCTATAATATACATAAGATTAATAACCTTATTCAATTAATTTCAAAACTTTAAAACCAAGATCTAAAATCTTCAGTCCAAGTTCATTTTGCTTCCCTCAAAAGTTGTAAAAGTTAATTTTATATCCTTTGGCGTTATTTCAGGTTTTACTAGGCGGGGGAAAAATTTTGACCGTCCCCTTTACACATAATAAATATTTAAAAACGTAAATAAGAAAAAAAAAAAAAGTCTTCGCATTCATTCTTCGCGATGTAGGTAGTATACCCTTGCCGGTCCCCTTTAAAATTCCTGATAGGCTTTAAGAATCAATTGGGCCCGCAAAAAAAATGAGTCGACCCCACATAAATCGTAGGGTGGGGCAAGTACACCATCCTGCCCCCAAATGACGCCACTGTTACACGTACAACTTCTAACATTGTTTTACGTTTTTGTAAACATTTTTTAAGGGCACATCAACTATAATAATGTGTACAAAATAATTTCAAATGTACCTAAATTTAAATTTAGTAGGCATTTAAAGTTAGTTTAAAACAATAACATAGCGCAAATTGATTAATAGGTAATTAAAAATTGAATATTATATATATAATATAATTTACATGTAGTTATATTACCTATGCTTGAATTTGAGAATCGTTAATCGTTAACGAAATCACAAACGATTCTCGTATAAAACTATGAATTAATATGCTATTGACGACCCTATATATACCTATCTATATTATAGTGTAGTTGATAATATTTCCATTCATACGCTGTCATCTATAAAATCGTTTTTAGATAATACTATTAATTGTTTAATTCGATAATGTCGATCTCCTTTATTGTGTTTTCGACGAACGATATAGCATGACGAGCGTAAAATTAATTCATTTTGGTCTTCTCGAAAAAGTTATTAGCTGAAACTGCATATTTAGAGATAAACGACCGCTTCTGCCAGACGTGCGAAAACTGCGGATTACGCATATGACCCGTACCTATATAGTACAAATTATAATGTATACGTTTGAGAATATCGGTGGCCAGCATTCCGTGGAAACGTAGAATATTAATACTTAATACTAATTTTACAAAAAAAAAAAAAATACATCATATAAACATAAATAATATTCTTATATACATGTTCTGTAACGTTATTTAATATTATCATATTTATCAAACGAATATTATTAATATACATTTTAGAAGACTAAAAACCACTTTCGACTGATCAAAAATCAATGTATACTCGATTTTCGATACCCAAAAGTCCATATAGAGTTCCTTTTTGTTTTGTAAAGAATGTTATTCTAAAAATTAAAGGCCCTCCAAACATATGTCTTCGGTTCTCGGACCAGGATAGTGCATTATTATTATTATAAATATGAAAGCCGAGAAAAATTGTTACATTCGAAAAACAATTCTTAGCAAACCGGTTAATCGTGACAATTGTATTTGTTACTTTACCGTTTATACGTAAAAAAAATCACGTTATAAAACGTAGTAGATATAAATTAAAACCTAATTTCTACAAAATAATTTGTTATTTAAGTGTTGAACAACTACTTAGTGGTACTAAGTAATTGTTTAACACTGAAGATGAAAACATTGTTTTGGAAATACAAAATTATTTATATTATCTATAAATAATTCTACAAGTAACTCAATACCAAAAAAAATTATAAAACGTAGTTTACCTTTACGCACAATAAAACTAGTGGATCAATTGAAAAATCGTGATTTTGAAATATAAACTAGAACGAAATTGCTACCAAAAGCTCTTGCTCCAAAGTTCTTACACCACTTGTTCTATCCAAAAATATATAGGAATGCATTAATACAGACAATAAAAATAAATCATTATAAAACTAATAGGTTCATTTGTTTTAAGTCACGTCCACTCTATACAACGTATTTTCGCAAAGGCACGTGTGACGACATGTGAGCTTGCGAACGTTCGTTGAACTCTATAGAATGGTTCGTTCAAAGTCCGCTAACAGAGAGGTACATCAAAGGACTTTTATGTCGTTTATTTCGTGATGAAATTTGGTTTTTTAATGTTTAAATAATAGAAAAATTAGAAAATTGCTAATCAATCAATGACTGATGAAAATTGTTTGAAATGTATTCACCTTTATCAAGACCACCTTATATTATAATATCATTTTTCTTGTTTTATTTTAATTTTAAAAAGTGAATATAAAATTTCTATAAAATTTGCAATAGCAATAGTAATAAATTGTCTTCTTCACTTAACATTCACATGACTTATGCGTATATGTTTAAAAAGAGAATATTGATAATATTCAAATTAAATGTATTTAAACCGTCTTTCTACTAGGCTCCTCGGTAAGATATTTGAGTTTAACCGTTCAGATTAAATAATTTAAATGTAAAAAAATAAAATACATATGACCTAATATCATATTTTATTGAAAATCGTTAAATAGTGATTAAATAAGAAAAATAAGATTAAAAATGTTACTGAACATTACCTACACCACATTCGTGCATATTGACTTTCACTAACATTCGTTGCTATTGCATAGTGTAGACGAGGCTTTAAATTTAAAAATCCGACTATTTTTAACGTTTTTTTTTTTTTTAATATCATGAATTAAATTTTCTCTATGTTTGATCAGGTAAGTATATAAGTACTAAGTAATGAAACCTATTTATTTTTCTTAAGTGGAGGTTATACTCACGGTTTGTAAGGGAATCTATATAGGTAATGTTCTTTTAAGAATATTTTAATAAAACATAAAATACGAGTATAACGATTGAACAATTTTGAAACACACATTAAAAGCAATTTATTACCTATAGTGATTCTAATTTGACTAATATATTTTTTTTTTTTCGTATTTTTTTTTTTTTAATTGTATAAGGTTACCTATATTGTGTAAACATTTTTTTTTTTTTATTATAACAATTAGGTAATCTAAAGACTTCATTGTTTTTAAAGAAATTGCATATAATATGATTTTTATTGCTATAATAAATTATTCATCTTATTAGTAAATTTTTTGTACTTTTCTCAGACGATATCATTTTTGTGTTTTAGATTTTTCTAAAACGTTCAACGAGAGTAAACAACAATTATCTAATAATCTAGATAAGAAATTGTATTAATAATAATCTAAAAGTAAACATTTTTTATTGCACAATTTATACACAATGCTATTCCAAGGAATATTCAATGGGTATCCCCCAAAAAAATTAATAGGTAAGCAAAATAAAAAAGGGGTCATAAAGTTTTTGGGTAATTTGACATGAAACCTAAAGTTTTACCAACTAAATTTACTAACGATTTATTCCCCTCCCTCCAAATAAAGTCATTATTTTTTTTCAAATTTTCCAGTTAATTAAACACCACACCTTGAAAATTTACCAACTAATTGCCAGCTGGATTTAATTTCAAATTGCATTTAAGAGAGACTTTTTTATATTTATGTTGATTACATGCTCTATAAACTAAACTACTATTTATAAAAATAAATCAGTAGCACTAAACTCATCTGTTATTATTCATTATTCATTATATTTGATAATATTCATACATTTCACATCTTAACCCCTCTCATACCGGAGAAAACTGTTCACGGATGAAGGCGGGTATAATTGAATTACAATTAATCTAAATAAAGAATCCATTTTACATAATAGTTTTTAATAATAATTAAATAATCTCTTCCCCGACAAACCTAACAATATCTTTTAGAAATCAATATGGTTTGCAGTGGCGTTCACAGGGGATATGGGGGATAGATCCCCCCTTGACCTTTTTTTTTTAGAATTTTTTGCCTTTATAGTGTTTTTGTAATGAAAATATTTTTCATCAATTATATTTTCTTTTGATGATAATGAAATGTTCTATTTTATATTATTGTATAAGTGTTAGTTGGTAAACTATAATGATTCGACGAGGTCGGAAGTAAACTTTGTAAAAAATATATTCATCCACACAGGCCCGTCTCTAGATATTTTCCGCCCTAAAGCGAAAGTTTTAATGCCGCCTTTAAAAACGTAAATAAGAAAAAAAAATTCTTAAATTTTTCTCTAAATGTATACCTAAAATTGACTATTTATACTATACTATACTATACTATAAATACGCCGATCGTCGTCCGTTATTGATATTTATATTATTTTTAATTTTGACGCCCTAAAACGACGTACGACTTGTTTGTACCCTAGCGACGGGCCTGCATCCCCCCCTCATAGAAAATGCCCGTGTACGCCACTGATGGATTGGATTGCTTGTAATAATTGAATGCTATTTTGCTTTACGTTTATATATTTATTGTCGGCATATTTTAGTGCCTAATAATTCGGTTATTATTTTTTAATTTAACAGCAACTATATACTTACTCCTTGACTGTAAACTGTGTCTTAGGTGCCTACACCGACTTTTGGTATAATATTATACGGTGTACTCATCGATTTGAATTATTACTGTACCTATTTGGTATGTATACACCTAACTATGTTATTATGCTTATAACTGATTGTAATTTGCATTTAAAAGCGTTTCGCCCGTCGACGAGTGGACGAAAACAAATGTTATCATTGCTTTATACGACATCGAGTAACGTCAATGAAATGATATTGCAATAGTCATACTGCGGTGATGCAACCAGAACCGTCTCGACGTCGGTGAAGTCTGTGGGCGATGTCCGGACGGCGTTAAACCGCACTTAAGTCGTAAACTCATTAGTGGTGTCTGCGATAAATCACGAGAAAATATATTTTCACACTTTTTAAAAAAAAAAAAACCTCCCCCCAGAGAGATCGCGACCTCTTTACTGCGCTTTCTCAGACGTGTACCGTTACATAACTCGACCGCCTCCTAGTTCTCCAGTCTTTGTATACCGTATGGTAATATAATAATAACATTATACGAGAACAGACGCGATTTCGGCGTTTTCGCGAAAAACGCCCGTTTCTCTTTTTACTTTTAAATTAAAATTTATCGCCGCACACGGTTGACCGACGGCACGTCACGTTTTTAACGAACCCGAAATTTATCGCCCGGGCCGAGGTGAACATTTTGTTTATCCCGCGTGTGACGCGCGCAGGAGACACAGTGACACATGACCGTCATTATATATAACGTTAACCCCGTTAAGGACAGTCGGGGGCACTATTATAATAATACGCTAAGTGTACACGTTTGTCTTTCCGCGCCATTTACCGTACGCATTAGTCCGAAAAAAGTCTCATCGGCCGGAGATGATAATGTTACGTCTACCCAGAGAAAACATTCGTATTACATATATATATATATATACATATATATATATATATATATATATATATATATATACATATGTATATATGTATAATATCTGCTTATTTAAAAAAATAAAAATAAAAAAAAAAAAAACACTCAAAAGCCCTCTTCCGAAATCGTCATAAATCTTTGTTTATTTTGGGGGGAGGCGCTGTCCGGAAAAGAGTCACATGTATGTAGTCACGACTGCGATGGTGTGTGTGTGTTTATGCATTTTTGTTCGCAGACACCAGTGTTGTAAAAATCGCTTTTAAAATGTATTCAAGATCAAATACTGATTCGAGTATACTTTTTAATTTTTTTTTAGCCTAACCTAATATTATGTTATACGACACGTAAAATTTTTTTGAACATGAAAGAACATCCCGTTCTAACCTCCACTAAGCCTTCTCCGATACCTAACGTTCACTACTAATAGACTCCTCTCTTAATGATCCCATAATGAATAGTAATCAATTTTCATAATTGCATTTTTCACGCGTTTAAGCAGGTAGTGGATACTTATAATAGCAAATTCAATAAATTATTTAAATTATTAAAAAATTTACCTGTTAACTGGGGTAAATATTTTCAATATTCGATAGATTTTTATTTTTTTTTCTGGCCTTTGCAAACTTTAAGCTGTACTTGTCATATTTTTTTATTATAAGTGTCTTTCACTTAATGTTTTTTTTTTTATATTCATAAAAATGAACTCATATATGTTCATAAATCCGTTTAACTATTTTAATAAATATAGTTAGTTTTGCTAACTAAATATTACATTTAGTGAATTAATTTTTTTCATTCTTAAAAAATGAATTTATAGTACAAATATTTACATAGATTACACAATTATTAGTCAATGAATATTTTCCAGTAAGATAAGTACCTAGTTGCAATTTAAATATTTTACTAATACAACATTAATTTACCTACAATACAAAGTTAATCTCAATATAATGCCTTGAAATATTTCCTGGTAAATGGTTATGTACCTATATAATTATACACATATACTTTGTAAATCATTATACGATAGCCCGTAAATTTTCCGAAAATATTTTATCCGAACAATATTTTAGCCGAAAAGTATTTAATCTGAAACACATTTTAACAGAAAAATATACCATCCGCACAGTATTTTAGCAGAAATATATATACAATGAAAACAAAAACGACGAAAATAATTCGTTCGAAACCTATTTTACCCGAAACGTATTTTATTAAAAAAATATTTTATCCGAGAAGTATTTAATCCGAAAAATATTTCATCCGAACAGTATTTTAGCAGACAAATATATACGCCGAAAACAAAACTATAGGAAATATAATATCCGAAACGAATAAAAAATAAATGATCAGAAAACAAATAATCCGAAACGTATTTTAGCAAAAAAACATTTCATCCGAACCGTATTTAAGCTAAAAGATATTATCTCCTCTTATTTTCCGGTCTTTTAATCAGTTAGATACCACAACGATTATAAACGATTAAATGATAAATCATTTAATCTGTGATATTAGTTTAGTGATAAAAAGGATATCTAATTACTCTCTGGTAAAAAATTTCTTTATTATCTAATTTTTATGGTTGTTCCACAGAGTATATTATATAGTATTATATGTTCGACCAAGACTATGATAATATTTTCAAAAAATAATACAGTTCGGCTGGAATATTTTCGAACAAAATACGTTTCGATTACAACATTATTCGTCTAATTTATTTTCGGACAAAATACTTGTCGGCCAAAATACGTTTCTAGTTGAATATTTTTCTGACTAAATACTTTTCGTTAAAAATATTTTCTGATAAAATATTTTCGGACGTTTTATAGCTCCCAATTATATATAGGTAAGTACCTGCTTTTATAAAAGTATTTAAAACATGTAAGTATTATAATACTTGAAAATTTTTTGCAAAACACTTGCAGATACCTAATATGGTGTTATCATGAAATTTAAGGGTCTACATTTTCAATTGTTCATATTAACATATATTTTTTTCAATTCTACTCGTACTTATAGTACAATATATTACATAATTGTTTGTGTATACACAAGTGATCCTTAAACGTAATCAGTTTGTTGGTTTATGAATATTTCTATTAATTTAATTTGAAATTAGATGACAATAATTATTGTCATCTAGATATAAAAGTATAAAGTTTAAATTATAGAGGCGTGATTGAGGATAATAATATTTTTTATTCCTTTATTTACTCTGTTTTTCAAAACTTTTGTTGCTAATAATTAATAAACTTTCGATCAATAATTTAATTGAATATTTATATACATCAAAACTTTGTCAAGTAACTCGGGAAATGTATTTTTTAAATAATCATTTTTGTCGTTTTTTAAATTTCATTTGGCCTATCTTGTGAGATATATGCAGTGTAACATTTTACTCGGTTGCCGTATAAATGTACCTATTTCTGATGTGTTATGATATTAAAAAAAAAATATTTACCTACTTAAGACGTCTTCGGTAAAATAGATAATAGATAAGCATAAATAACAAAAAAACAATCCTAGCTTCTAAATCTAACTAATAACTAGACTTGAATAATTTAAATTTTAAATAAACTTTTTATTCAACTCAGCTACTGTTTTATAGGTACCTGCCAAAATCTAAAAATAACTTAATTATTGTTTATTTTAAACTATAACTTTACTTAAACCAGTTTTTAAAAAAATTCACTTTCTCAATCTGACTATTATATATTATCAGTTACAGTATAGCTAGTGCATCATGTGTATAAAATCTATAAACCTCTTGTTCACATTGAACACGATACCTAATTAAAAATAAATTCAGACATTTAATGCGATATTAAAATATCCTCCTCTATCTCATTTTCGAGAATAATATATATATTATATCATCGCTTTTGTTACAATTTATATTATACGATATATTCGTATGTATTTATAATGCAGGTAATTAATAATGTTTACAAAGTGGAGACATTGAAAACGTTTTATCAGTATTGATACTAGATAAATATATAAAATATAAATTAATTTTTTACCCTAACTATGGACTAAATCATAAAAAACTATCTAAATAATTATGTTATATAAAAAATTGAACATAAACACATATTTTATTTGAATAAATTTCCCTATTTGCATTATTTTTTTTATTATTTTTTTTTTATTTTCGACTTATTAATATTGATTTTATTAACAAGATGTTACACCATTGATTTTCAATGTAAAAAATATGTTCACGTAAAATAAATAAAAAGACAAAAAAAAATTATTTTAAAAATTTATATTATGAAAAATAATTAACAAGATTAGATATACCTACCTACATAGATTTTTGTGGATTTTCTTTAATCTTATTTATGTACGAGTACCTATATCAAAATTATTTTAAATTCCTATCTCACAAATTATTTTAAATTAATTTTATTTTCATAGTTAGATTTGTTTAGGACAACACGTTGGAGTCTATATAATATGAAATTAAAATAAGAACATTTTTATGGATAGAATCTTTTGGAAATACATATATATATATATATAACAACTAGTTTCCATCGTAGTTATTCCAAATGATTCTAACCATCCATTTTCACAAAAATGTTCTCATTTTAATTTCATATTATATAGACTCGAACGTGTTCGCCTAAACAAATCTAACTATAAAAATTAATTTAATATAATTTGTAACATAGGAATTAAAAATAATTTTGATATACATAAATAGGATTTAGACAATTTAAAAAAAATAAAATAATAGTAAAATAATATAATTATATTAATATACTACCTAGTATTAATTCAATTAATTATTGTTCTATGAAATACCATAAGTTTTTATCGAGTAAATTTGCTAATATTTTAAATAACAACAATAATAATGTATGAACATAAATCGGTTAATAAATATTAATTATTTTTATTTTTCATTTAACATTTGTCGTATTAACTAAATTTAAAACTCAAATCTTAAGATTATTTTCAACTATTTACTTTCTTAATAGGTACCTATTAAGTATTATTATAGGTAGATAGATATAGATATACATAGATACTTATTTCTTTTATCTTTATATGAATATTCAAATACAGACTAGCAATAATATCGTATTTTACGTGTTAGCTTAACTGTATGTTTATAAAAATTAACGAATAAAAGTTAATTTAACCCCATAACGATTAAAACTAATTAAGTGCTGCAACACCTGCAATTTTCAAGGAATTCTACATAGGCTATTTTTTAGACATTTTTAGAAAAATTTAAAAATGTATAAATATTTATGTACATTTTAAAATTAACCTAAAAATAGCCCAATACCCATAACTATTTTTATTATTGTGTAATCACAATATTTCCGTTTAAAAGATCAATAACTAATAAAATTGTGGAACTTTGGAAAGTTAGATTTAAAATTAGTAAGCAAATTTGGATTTTTCGGCTTGTCTTCTAAGGAATGAACGAGGTATTTTTCTTTATTATTACACATTAAAATATAATCAATGTTTAAAAATTGACATTTAAAAATTACTTTTAATGATAAATAATATGGCCAAAGAAAAAATAAAATAAAAAGCCTCGATCGATCCCTAAAAGACTTACTGATGAATTCAAAACCGTTTTCAGAATTGAAATCCGACTTTTTAAAGTCTCACAGTTTTTTCACGCTTTTAGGCAAATTTGATGTTGGTGTTGTGGCCACTTAATAAACAAATTATAAAATACTAGATAGAGTTAAAAAATTTAACAAAAATTAAGTTTCTAATTAATTAATGCCCACCTTTGAATTTAGGAGGTGTTGTGGTCGTTGTTTGTTAAAATTTTTAATTACTATATAGTTACAGACTATAGTGATTTAATAAGAAACAAAGTAGTCTATACCTTCATATACCTTCAAATATAAATTGAATATTTACAATTTCTAATGAGAGAATATCGTTTTGTAATCTACAAATATTGTAGGTATAATCAATATTAACTAATAATAAAGCATTTTTGTTTACGTAATCTTATTTTTAATAAACATCCACTTATTACCTATAAAATGTATTGAAACATTTTTTAATGAATCGTAATATTTTAATTTTTCTTAATATTTCTTTAAATTGCCTATATATCCTATACTTATACAAAGTGTTTTTTTTATCATGAGCCTTGTTACATGTCAAGGAGTATAAATATTTTTTTTAATTTATTTGTATACTTAGTTCCAATGCTGGGCATTACCGAGTTAATATTTAAATTAATTTAACTTTTATGTTTGATTTATGTTAACTTAACTTATTTTTGGTAATATTAACTTTTAAATAACAAGTTACTATAAATTAAGTTTATTTTTAAATAATTGATACATTTTGATTTCATATTGCGTCTATTGTCAATATATTTGAATACAAATATAGTTGTTTTTGTCGTTTCTAATAATTATTATTATAAGAATTATTTATTTCTCGAAAATATAAAAAAAAAACAAAAAGAATACCTATGTATATAGTATATATTATATAACAAATCTCCCCATAATATAAATTGAGGAATATATTAGATTTCCCACCAATAAACAATATTTAGGTAGGTACTAATTTGCAATGAGTAATTTCCATTGGTTAAAATTTAAAAAAAAATTATAGGTAGCTTCATATATTCAAATATCCTAATCAAACATTTTAATGAACCTATTTGTTGTTAATTTTAATAATAATTATTATAAATACATTATAGTATTTTCAATAAAATTATACTAATGATTTTTAAACATTTTAAATGCTTAAAATTAAAAAAAATAATAAATACCTACTTAATTATACCTGTACATTTCAAATACATTGGTTTGGAAAAAAATTAAATTTACTTCATTTAATCGATAAGAAAAAAAATAACTATTAACTTTTAACTTTTACTATTTTTTTTTCTATTAACTTAATTTAACTGAGCTTAAAAAAATCGTTAACTTGACCAGCATTACTTAGCATTACTTAACTCTATATTTTTCATAATTTAAAATGTTCTATTCCCCTCCCTAGTTTATTAAAACTTTATCAACTTTCGATTTTCAAATGGTAACCTATGATTAAAATTATATAATTATATATTTTTAAAAAAATATATTTTATGAGAGTTTATACGTTTTGATTTTTTAAAACTGATAAATATTTCCCATATAATTTTCGGTGGTGTAGGGACGTGCTCATAGGGGGGATGAAGGTGTCATATCCTCCTCCATGGCTATTTTAGTTCCTGAGCGGAGCGAGAAAACTAGTAGTTTTACCATGGTCTTTATTTTATTTTATTTTTTCTGGGTACAACTTTTCGACCAGGAGACATAAACTAATCTGAACATGTGACCCCATTTTCTAGTAGAAAATATTTTCATCTAGTTTGTGTTTTAAAGAGGCCATGTTCCATTTTTGGTAATTTTCGATAAACGCGATTAGAAAAACTACTGAAAAATGATGTTAAAACTGGCAAAATACGATTTTGTCAAATCGAGATTTATATATATTACCACCGATGTTCTGCTTAGAACCGTTTTATCGATGTTGCAATACATTCACTAAGAGTATCCTATCCTGTAAGCGAAGTGTTTCCACTCCTACTGATACCTGATGATATATTTTTTTCTATATATTTCAACATAAATAAAATTATTTTGTTTTAATTTATTTTATAATGTAATATGATAATATTTTATATAATACACAATTCATTAATTATAGATTAATTTTTCTACATTCTTAAGTACGTATAATAAATTATAAATTATGCATCAGGGCATTTTTATTGAATATTCACTGCGTGTTCATATTTTATACCTATACATTAATATATTTTAGAAATTAAGAGGATACACAGTGAGTCAAATATTTCATTACTGGGAGTCCGTCTACGATGACTGGATGTAAAATTGGACACAGAAAATACCCCTAAAAAATGTCCTGTTGTATAATATGAATGAACGCAAAAAACAGTTTTTAAACTGTTTTAAAAACAGAAGTTTTTAAATAATAATTTCGTTTCCCTTTTTAAAATAAAAACCAACGTATTTTTTAGATATTATTTACTTTATAATTATTTGATAACTTTTTTCGAAAAATGTTGTTTCCCTCTTTGTTTTAATTTGGCGTGAATAAATTAATTTAATTTAAACTCATGCTTAGGGATTAAGGTTACTATTTTATAAAATAAAATGTCTATTTATATTTTTTGTAAATTTAAAAAAAAAAGTTAATTACAAAAATGTAATACTCTTATAAAAATAAAAATAAATATACCTATACCTATTATAAAAGGTTATATACAAAAATGAAAAAGTATTCGAAAGAAGACTATAGGTAATATTTATGTTGAACACAAGTCATCATATTACAAATGAATACGAATACGTAATATTTATTCATTTTTGAATATTCTAGGCACATTTTCTTTTTTTATATATTATTTTTTTTATAATGTACCAATATATTAATAAATCATCTGCCCCTTCCAAATACAGTTTTTTCAGCTCCAGATACCTATGTTATAAATATTGTGTATCGTGTATTATCTGTGTAAAAATGTGACTTTCAAATTAACTTTTCATAAAGTTGTAGATAAAAAAACCAACAAATATTAAGTATTATTAGTTTTAATGTTACCAATAATTAATGAAGAAAAAAATTATTACTGCCTAATCTATATGGTTGTATCATATATTATTATATTGTATCATTTATTTAGTGATTATATAATGTATTCTACCACAGTCTTAGAATATTGGTATGTACCATATACCTACATGTACCAATTTCAAAGATACATACAATCAGCATTCTTTTTTCATCAATTTGTATCTACTTGTTATTTTATTACCATCAAAGACATTTAAAAGATCATATTTTATATACCTGTAATTATTACGAAAATATAGTAAAATACAAATCACTGACCCTATACTATATTGATATTAATATATTATAATAATATATATATTCACCTCTGTGTCCCTATAATCACCATATTTTACGGTACTTAACTTCTGAATGTATTATCTAGCTCTAACCTGTGCAAGGAATTAAAATAATTTTGTCCACACATATAATATTGATATTGTTGTTGCAAATTTAATTTTGCGAAAAAACATAGCGATTGCATCGAAGAGTGTAATAAAACGTGTAATCACTCCTATCGTATTCGAAACATCAGGATAGCGTGAGCAGATGAAGGGACGAATATATAGGGATACTTAGGGTCCCTTTTACAAATTCAATTGTGTAACTGGGTGGAAAAATCTGTTAACAATAATATTATGTGTGTTCTCTATTGAAACGTCATACCTACATACACACACACACACACACACACACACACACACACACACACACACACACACACACACACACACACACACACACACACACACACACACACACACATACATACGTACATACACACATATGTACGTACGTACACTACGTAAACCACGTAATCCACGTAATAAAACAAAATAATATTCGCATATGAAAATTATAAAATCATAATAATTATATACCTAGTGTTTTTTGGAATTTTCAAAAACTTCGAGTACCTAGCTAAAATATACTGAAGGATAAATAAAACCGTTTTTTTTTTCTCAATATATTCATACTATTATTTTATTATTATTATATCCGACTAAATTATTCATGCCGTGCCATCGAGTCATGTCAAGTGGCCGTCCGACCATATTCTGACCGCCACAAAATATTTGGTCAAGGAGACTGTCGAGCCGATCATGATTATTTACGCGAGTAGGACAAAGTGAATTTCATATTTATTTAGGTAAAAGTTAACCACGACAAACGGTATTCAATATTACATAACATTAAGTTACTTACCTAGTTTATTAACTGTTTATGAATTATGATTTATGAGTGCATATTTTTGGTGCATACTTTTTACATTTTAGTACGTATATTTACGCATATTTAAGAATTTTTAGTACATATTTGGCCGGTTTTTAGTGCACAGCACATGAGATATAAATCCACGCTCTACTCATCAGTAATATTACTAATTTCGAGCCATTTCGTTGTTATTATTATTTAAGTGTAGTAAACACGATTAAAATATATGTAATTTATTCGTACAACATATATGCACTGAACCAAATATCATCGGTAAAATTAACAATATGCAATAATCAATTTTTAACAAACGAATATTTGTTGAAATAACGCAATCTTTATTATTTTAATGTATATATTGTTAAATTAATAAAAAATGTGTTTACATAATAACAAATTAATTTTGTAAATTTCACAAAATATATAAGTTATAATTTAATAAAAATAATTTATAAAATGAATACAGATTTCATTATTATAATAAAATATGTTATTAAATTAAAAAAATATTCCGTTTAAATTGACTATTTTGATTAACATATGGGCGTTTGTTCTACGAAGAAGAAAGAAAGAAATTAACACAAAATATTTGTTAATTCCAATAAATTTGTATTCGATTGAACAATTTTACCCAAGACATTGATAAAACATATTGTTAGATCAATAATACGTTTTGTCATTTTACTGTTAAATTATACCAATTAATATTTTATTTCTAAATCAACAAACATTTTATCGGACGTATATTAAAAACCATATTATTAAATTAATCTATATTTCTATTGAAATCACAGACACATTTGGTTCAGTGTGCGTTAATTTAACGGGATTTATTCTCAGTCCTTTCGTATTCAGATATAAAGCTCTTTTCTCTCTCTCACTCTCTCTCTCTCTCTCTGTCGACTGTTAAGCCTTCGCATCCATATGTAACGTTTTCTCATATATTGTGTACGTATAAATATATTTTGGAACGATCTCACACAATCGGCGGTGGCTTGGCGAACAATGGACAGACAGACAGACAGACATGCGTTCGTCCTTTAACAGTGCGAAAAACGCGTATGTATGTGTACGTATATATGTATGTATGTGCGTGTGTGTGTGTGTAAGTGTGTATATATATATGTGTGTGTGTGTGTATATATGTGTGTGTGTTACTACGATTTTTTTCGGTGTCCGATTTCAATTTTGTCGGGACACCTCTCCCTCTTTCCCACCCCTAAGTACACAATAAACGAGTGGCAACTGATTGTTGTCACGTCCAAAATAATAATAATGAACTACCTGACAGCGTATAAGCCCCTCGCCCGAATGATATTTCGTAACAAACGCATCCGTCCTCTCGTCCTACACCACTCCGGTATATTATTATTATAATATTATACTCGTACGCGTTATGTACGCGGACGACGAGTTCGATATGTTTGGCGCGAAACATCAATAAATCGTACACGGTTTCGAATTTTAAATAGGTATATTTCACGTACGATTTTCACCCTTTTCCAATATAGTCCAGTCGAACGACAAAATACATGATTATAATATGTACTTCGTGTACACACGGTTATAATGAGATAAGGGGAAAAAAATGTCGTGTCGTACGAAAGCGCTAAAAATCCTATAGTGTTTACCTGTGTGCCAGGGTTAATAGATATTAAATATCAGACAATAATAACAGAATACATTAAATTCAGAACTATATCCTACGAAAACTCTAAACGTTTAATTTCAATCGACCAACGTATTATCTGATTACGATAGATTGTCACATAGACAGTGTGTGAGCAGTTTTGTGTTTATAACACACACTGTTAGTATCACTTGGTAAGCATTCGTGTAAGCGTCATTCGTTAAAATTAATTTTACAAAAACTATTACGAATAAAGGTGTTGTGTGTATTTTATTTAAAGAGCAAAAATACAGATTTTTACGAGAAATGGCCAATGGTAATGTGTCATTGAGAAGAAAAAAATGTTCTGCTAGAATAAAGATGGATAAATCTATGACTGCAATTGTTCGTGTTAATGATGAGCATTTACACGATATAGTGAACGATCACGATGCCCAGTGTCATATTTTGCGTAATAATTGTAAAATAAAAGCAACTGATTTACTATATTTATATTTATTTAATATTTTTAATTTTGATTTTGGCGCTTATGACCTACACATTTTGGCGCAAATTATATGCCATTTTTGTACCTTTGGCGCTTATATCATATAGCAGTTATTCATATGAATGCGTATAATTTTATAATAATACACAAGTATATCGGTAGGTAAGTTAACGAAACAACTAACTATTAACTATAGTTACGTCAATAATAATTAACACGAAAATCTTCAGATAACAATAATTATTTCAACCCGTTAAGGTGCAAGTGGAATAAAAATAAAATGTTAATTAATTTTGAAAAAATGATCTGATAAAATAAATTAAATAAAATTTTATCCCTCTAAAATATACAGCTTATCTTTAACCAAAGAGTCACGAAGTAGAATAATGTCAGTAATATGATAATCATAAATTAGAGGTCTCCTTTTTTTTTTTTTTTAAAGAAAAGTCTGACATTTATCCATATTTAATGACATAACATTGAAATTACACCAAGTATCTTCTTCTTCTTCTCCTTCGCCTTCTCTCCCAACTATTTGGGGTCTGCCAAATATGAACAAAGTATGAAAACTAATAATATCAGCTTGATGTTGTTGGGCATCAGTTAATGATTTTATAGATTTAAAAATATTAGCGTCATCTGAAAAACAATAAAATATTAGAATAATTAATTGAATAAAGGGTATCATTAATGAATACCTCCTAACATAAATAAAATGTTCCTTAAGGAACATTAGAAATAACGTTTTTAGCTTCGGAAAAATGGTTTTTAATTTTAACAAATTGAAATATATTAGTTAAAAAGGAATTAAGTCACGATAATAAAGTGTAAGCAAGGTAAATTTTCTTGAGTTTGATAATTATTATAGAATATTGATATCGATTGTATCAAACGCCTTTATATTCAAAATTAGTGTATATGACGTCAATTTGCTCGCCTCTAGAAAATGAATCTAAAATGTATTGTTTGAAAAATATCAAATTTTTTAATGCAGATTTATTAGGATGAAAAATATGTTGTTGAGAGATAAGGATATTTTTAAATAGAGAATATAATTTTGTATTTATGATTTTAGAAAATATTTTTGGAAGAAATTATTGAAATTGAACGATATGTGAAAAATGTATTATTTAAAGCCTAAAGGGGAGCGATCGTCCCCATCACCCACCCTCAAAACTACCACTGAATCGAGCCGACTAAGTAAAATAAAAGTTATAACTGTGGATTTATGTGACTATATTATATAGAGCCGAATAAAATATGTGCAAAAGCGATTAACAATGTAGGCTATAATATGAGCCGTAAACATATCTATTTATTTCGCATGCATTTGGAACTCAAAAATTGGCTATTCGAGTCAGTGGCGTAGCCAAGATTTTTAAAAGGAAAGGACCAATTATTATTAAGGGGCAATTTTTTATGAAAAAAAAAAAGGTCACTCCATACCCAGATAATAAATTATACTCTTTCATTTACCTATACTACACTAAATACTTCTTTAATAATTTTCAAGCAATAATACAAACAATTTGTTCCATCATCCCGTCGGTCTTTATTTATTATTTTTAATTTGAAAACATAAGACGATCCTGAGCGAAGTTCAAAATATTATTGTTTTCCAATTTATAAAAATGTAAAATGTTAAGAAATTTATTAAATGAAACATGACCTACCTCTGTAAAAGGTACTAACAAGGAAAATCTATACCAAAATATTCCCACTCCCCTCTTTTTCACATGCGAATTAACTATTTATTGTTTATTATAGTATTAGTTTATAAACAACATTACCGATAAAATTAATTAAATTTTTAAATACATTTTGGGAGGATAATATTATCCATCATGGCACAAAGGAGAAAAATATCCTTGTAAAAAATTTCAATAACCTACTAATTAATTGATTTTTACAAGTATAATAGGTCCGTGATAGACGATGTACAATTATAAGTTTATCATGTATACAACGAAAGTATTATTATAGTAGATGCCTATTTATTTCTAAAAGATAAAAATTTAAATGTAATTCGAAATTATGCAAAAAAAAAAAAAAATAAATAACAAAAAGTATGGTAAGTGTGGATACCTCTAGCGGTACCTAGTAGTGTTCGTAGTGTTGGTGCACGTAATGTTCCCAAACGGTCACCCATCCAAGTACTAACTACGCCCGACGTTGCTAAACTTCAGTTTACTTCACGAGAACTGGTGTGTTCAACATGGTATGTTCGTCAACCAAGATATTTAAGTTTTTAAATATATTTAAAAATATAATATATTATGAAACATATATATATTATATTATTATTTAGATTGTCACTGACATTTATATGTATATGTATAATATAACAAATAATATATATATATATATATATATATATACCAATATAATTTATAACTTGTCAAAACGTAATATGAATCGTGAAATTTACAATTTTTTTAAAGAACTAGGTATGTACTTTATGTATCTCATTCACTAATAGTCAAATTAAAATTATCTATTACTAACATTAAATATACCTACGTCGTTTAAAACTTTATTCGAACATACCAAAAAGTAAATTTCAAAAGACAAAATCATAGGACATTTTTACTTTAAGACGATGAACTGACGAATTTTGCATGTCATCTAGATTCTGTGCAAATACATATGAGCCTTGAAATTACATTAAAAAAAAAATATGAACACCATATAAAAGTATACCAACATTACTTATAATAAATAATAATTGTTGAAACAATAAATATGTTCATATATTTATCGTGGTAATTAAATTAATACATTTTAATTTTAAATAGGTATACAGTTTTGAGAGTATTTTATAAAAGAAACTTAAAAGAAAAACAATACCTATACAACCATAATATAATCATAAGGTATGAAGTAAAAATTTAATACGATAAATATATAACTTCTCTGTTTCAAATTGTGACCAATTTCAATATCACAAAATGTAGGAAAAACCATATTTGGGGAGATTAACAATTTATAAAAGTTGTACAGGGCGAAATTTATTTTTATTAGGATACCTATATTCCTCGATAAATTTCCCACTCATTATTTAGCCCTTTTAAAAAAATATTTATCCCCCCCTACACTATACCAGGGACAATAATGCACTCACATTATCAAATGGTTGTTTAAATGCATAATTTTAAAGAAAATTTCTTTCTGTATAATTTTTTTCTTATACTTTTTGTCTTACAACCAATATAAGGTGAGAAATTTATTTAAAGGTCATTCCAGTGACCTTTGACCTCGAATTAAATTTGACGCAAAAGGCCTGTCGATGGAAACTTTTTAGACAATGTGCATAACGGCCTAATAAAGGTGTGTGCCAAAATGCAGCTTAATAATAATTTTTCCGAGCTGATGCCAATTTTCTGTCTAATTTGACTGTGCTATAACTATAATTAATAATTTTTAAAAGATAAAGTGCATTTGTGAGTGTATATGCCAGTGGTGGATCAAGAAGGGGGGGCAAAGATGGCATTCCCCACAGTAATGTAATTACTTATTAATTACATTTAAACAATATATTATATAAATAAGATAATAATATAAAAACAATTCATGCAGTAGCGCACACGAAGAGTAATCAATCGATACCCATATAATATTGAGTCTTCTTCTTATCCTTCGCCTTCTCTCCCAACTATTTGGGGTCGGCCTATAATATTGGGTGGTAGCCTAATATTATTCCAATATTTTGTTGATAAACTATTATTATGAATGTTATTTACGTATCAAAATTGGCTACAAAAATTGTTTTGGTATATTTAATAGGTGGTGGGTATGTTGTAAAAATATGTTGACACCCTTTGTTGAAAATGAGTGTGTGCCACTGAATTCATGTATTAGATATAACATTTCAATTCATTTGTAACCTAATTATAATTTTACATTCTAAACAAAACTGGGATCTTAGTTTTTTTGGGAATAACTTTTTGACTAGAAGACTTGATCAAATCGTTACATGTAACCCCAATTTCCTGTAAAAAATTTTGTGAATTTCCCAGTGTATAATCAGAAAGGTTTATCAAACAAGATTTTCATTTACTTTTTAAATAAACACCTAAGAAAAAAAGCAACGTATTGGAAAATTACGAAAAAAAAAAAAAACTAGTTATTTTCTTGTAACTACAAAAAAAATAGTTCTAGAAACTTTCACTAGAAATTTTACAAAGTATGTATTTAAACTATTAGGTATAACTGCTCTGCTCAAAATCGTTTTATTATACTTTTACTAAAAGAAATGATTTATAATTTCTCTCAAATTCTATACTTTCATGAATCACCACCAGTTTACTACTATGTGACCAGTAAAGTGCTTCTACCCTTAATCCTTAGGTACTGCCCGGCTTTTTCAATTTTAAGTTTTAACATTAGATAAATTTCCAGTTAAGAAATTATCTAAAATGTTATATCATATTCCCTTTAGTCATTTGAATGAAGGGATGTTCGTATTTGACATAAATTTAATTTTTTTTTTTAATTTACTAAAATAATGTCAAAAGTTTAAATTTGTGATTCTGCAACCAAAAAATATAAAAATTCGTCCAAATTTTCTTTTATTTAAGTAAAACACACACTGTTTAAACGTAATATTTCCATTAATATATTTAACTTTGAGCTGATGTATCCAAGTGATAATATGAATTATTTAAATGCAAATTTCATTGATATCTTATTTTCAAGTTACTTACAAAAAAAATTTGGGGTAGTGTTATTAAAAAATATATATTCCCGCCTATAAATAAGTAGTATCCTTATAATACAAATATATATAAAATATACAATATAACATTTATATAATCCATAATAGTCAGAAATTGGATGCTCCTCAATTTGTAATTTGTGCTAAATACCTACATATAAAACATTTAGTTGTGAAAAAATGTTGATGTCTCCAAAAAGTTTCAAGGAAATCCTAAATACGCCACTGAAACCGGTGGCAGCATTGACCGCGAATATGTTTATTTGCGTCGGGTGTAGTTGGGCATGAGAAGTGGATCAATATTTTATTATAATTTAATCAATATTTTCAAACGGCGTTCTGGCGTTAACAAAAATCAATCTTGATTCATATTTTCGTCAAAAAAATGTAATAAAAAATCCAAAATATTATGTGAGAAACTGATTTCGAAAATTCTATCGAAAAAACATTAATTAGTAGATATTTATTAAATATATAGAAAAAAAATATATAAATATTAAATAAAATGAAAATTATAACAACAGATTATAATAAAACAGATATTATTCCGATTCTGGATAAAAATAATGAGGAACGACACACATATTACCTATATTGAACACTTACAAAAAATATGAAAAATATGCCGTCGGACCGTTCACGTCAAAAACAGATAAAATGCTGTCAATTAGATGAAATACCGTCAAAATTCAATCATTTATTAAGATCCACGAAATATTTTTAAAACGTGTACCAATTTCCACAGAATATATTGGCGAAACATATTTAATATTTATATTTTACCAGATATAAAATCTTACTATTATAGTTAAAAAGTAAAAACAACTGGCAATTCATAATATATTATAGTTACTGTTTACTAAGTTACAATACAAATATTGGAGTGTTCATTATTACCATTGATGATTATAATACTAAATATACAAATATAATATATAATCAATGATATTACTTAAAAGACGTTGCACAATACTAACATAAAAATCGATCTAAAAGCAGACGGAAATATCGTGATTACACAACAATAAAAATTGGTACGGGTACGGCACTATACTTTTAGATTAATTTCAAAATCACTCAAATATTTCTAAATTTGTTAGATTTTTATTTTTTCTGAAATTCCTTAAAAATTGCCTATTCAGAATCCCTTAAAAATCGCGGTTTTATCGTTCGTTATAACGACTACCTACACCATAACGTTATTATGATGGCGCCATCTGTTGACTTCTCTTACAATGTCACGTTTGAAATTGTCATCGCATTGACCAAATAGAGTGCTCTGAAGTATCGAAATTGCAATATTAAAATAATAATACATATTATATTATCAATCGCAACTACAGAATAAAAATGTATACAATACTAATTAACTTTGTATTCTTACTGAGCATTACACATAATATCAGAATATTTAATTCTTAAAGAATATATAAATATAATCCATTACATTGACCAACTCTTAAATAATTTAATAATCTTATTCATTTAAATATTAATTAACAGACGATTTAAATATAGTTTATCTTAATAGTCTTCTTGTACCTATCTACAATAAGTGCAATAATAATAAAGTGGTCATCTACTCATTTGATAATTGGTAAAATAATTTTATTTGTTTTAATTTCACATAAGTTTGAAAAAATATCGTGATTAGAAAACAATAACATTTTCAATAAAAAAAATCATCGATAACGCTTATAAATTATTTTTTAAATATTACATTAAAATATTTAATTGCAACATTTTGAAAATTCTTGAAAGTTATCTATATTATACTTTTAGAGTAAAGAATCCCTTGAAATTTGGGAGTATGGCATCCTGCTAAGGAGATATATATATAGTCAACTTTATATACATCAAAAATATAACAAAACTGAATAAAATGTTTTAATACATTTTAATAACCTTCTGAAGGTTATCTTTATACAATATTTGTAGATAACCAAGTTCAACAGACGATGTCTTATGAAAGTTGATAATTTTTTATTATATTCAGCTCATCATTATTGATTATAAAATAATATATTATTATTGAAGGTGCCTACGTTATATACCTACAAAATGGTTATTTATTTTAAAATTAATATTTAAATAAAATATTTAGCATGGTATCTTCTAAATATTGTTCCTTGTACATTTTATAAAGCATTTTACAGTAAATGATTTAACCCTAAAATGATTATTTATGACCGGGCTTACAATGTCATGTAATATTCAGAAAATAGTTATTATTATATTTATATTATATTCCTCAGAAATAAAAGGCGATGTATATATGCAAAAAAATGGAAAAAACACAAACAATTATTATATATATATATATAATATATAATAATAATATAATATATATATAGGCTAAAATTAATCATTAAATTTCTTTATGAATATTATAAAATGAATTATAAATTATTTTTTAAAAAAAAGTAATAAACAATACCTATATAAATAATTTAATAATATTGC
Source organism: Pemphigus obesinymphae (assembly GCA_025469235.1). Taxonomy (NCBI): domain Eukaryota; kingdom Metazoa; phylum Arthropoda; class Insecta; order Hemiptera; family Aphididae; genus Pemphigus; species Pemphigus obesinymphae. Next base: position 86,062 of record JAIPRL010001331.1, read on the forward strand.
TTAATACTTTGAAAATCAGTGAAAAAGTTTACAAAAATACAATTACTGATACAAAATATTATTTAACTTTTAGTACGTTTTTTAAAACAATAAAAATAATACTAAATATTTAGATATTTTTATTATTATAATATAGGTAATCTATTATTTAGATAGATACAATAATTGTATATAATGTACCTACTATAAATCAATTTTTATCCAGATAATTTTATAAAATCTAAGTTATTAATTTATTCTAACATTATTTTGACGTTCACCTTCATTACGTTTTGCAATTATCTAATATTTAATTATTTTACTTTATAGTATAAACATTTTATTGTATTCTTCGGTCACTTCCAAAGTCACCTCAAAAGTTTGTTTTCTTTGATTAGTATATGTTTGGCATAAAGGATCTAAAATAATAAATATTATCACAAGTCAAATATTAAAATAAAATCACAAAACTGAAACTACTTTGTACTCGTACAAACGAGAGGTAATGTAATGTTAATGGATGATATTTTTGCATGATTATTATATAATAATAATTATGGATCCTAAATAAATAATTATTAAGTACCTACTTAGGTAATGTATTTTTGTCATGTAAAACAAAATTTGGCTTGATGTGCATAACACAGTGTGCATATTGTGCATTAAACATTCAATAGGTACATGTTATAAGATCCACGTGTAATATACGTTTAAAAATAATTGTGAAAAATAAAATGAAATATGTGAAAAGGTTGTCAAAAAAAAAAAAAAAAACGATCCAAGTGGAGGAGACACCATGGACGACCTCATGCGACCTCTTTCGCCCGTCATATCAGCGTTGACAGATTGTCGGTAATCACACCATTATAATTTATCACTGGTCGGCCGGATTTCTACCCAGGAAGTCACGTCTGAAAAACCTATACAGGTTAACTCACGAGTGAAAGGCAAATTGAAAGTTCAGGCTTATAAGTAATATAGTTAACATGGCGATTCAA